>DF245910.1:0-14019 GCA_000507305.1 Breviolum minutum Mf 1.05b.01 | reverse complement strand
TCTCAAGCCCAGCAAAGGCCCGCGGCATTAGCCGGAGGCTGATAAATAATTTTTAATCTGAAGTCCTGGAGCGCTTGCTTTTCTCTGGAGATTTGCTTCCACTTCTTTTGCGCTTTTGCCCATCACCAACCTCTGAAGCTTTCCTGGGTGGACCCTTGAGATGCTCACGGGTTTTCACTTGTCCGACCACAAGCTGGCCATACGTTACTTGTACATCAATTTCAAGGCCCAAAGCATGGCACAACTGCATGCTGCCGGGTCACTTTTCCTCATCGTCGGTGTCTTGCTTGGGCGGAACCGGCTCAGTTACCACTTTTGGCGGCAACTTTTTGAGGTTCCTGGGAGCCGAAAACATCCATTCAAGTCAATGGAACCGACATCTCTTTCAGGCTTCCAAAGCTCCAGCTTTACGGCTTCGTGGCTTCACACTGACATCTCATGTTTTTTCAAAACACAAGTTGGTTGCTAGACATCTATGCCGTCTATGCCTTGGATTGTTTCCTTCGAATGCAAAAAAGTCAAATCGCTGCAGGCGAAGGATCTCTGCTTTGCACTTTTTGGGAGTCGTCCACGACACCTCGACCTGATTGTCATTCACTCAAGCCACAATGGCCAAAAATGAGTGCAAATGTTGCCAATCCATTGCAGGAAGCCATCACAGTTCGAATTATCCACAACAAATGAGTTTAATTTTCGCAATGCTCATGCAGTTGCGGTGGTTCCCACAAATCCTATCATGTAAAGTTGAAGCTCGAAGCAAAACCAGCCCATCACAGCCTCGAAGCGCTTCTTATCCTCGATCCACTTGGTGATGGTTCCTTTCTTCCCATTGTCTTCTGATGATTTCACCTGGCTGTTGCAGGCACAATGTCACAACCCTCAAGCCAACAAGAATCATAGGATCACTATGGATTACTGGCCAAATCATCAGGTCTGTTGGTTTCTGGAACGCCAAATCAGCCAGCAAGGCCAAACCAACAAACTCCACAGTGTCGCCCACCTGCAGCGTGGCCTCCTGAAGCCAACTCCGTCGGACAACTGCCCCGAAACCTAAGACATCTAAGACATCTAAGACATCTAAGACTCTCTAAGACCTTCAAATTGCTTGACATCCGACAACCTTTCTTACAATACGTCATCAAGTAAATTGATTCTGGAGTTCCACCCTACATCCAAGCCCGTGCCATCCTCCATGCTCTTTGTCATGCGACCATTACTGCGTCTTCCATCAGCAATCGTGCTTTCAAGGAACTCTGTCTTGTTATGAAAACGTCTTAATCATCCATGATAGTAGACCAGGATTCTGCTGCTAGGTCTACTACAGACATATGTGACATACCTAGTAAACAAGGAGTCTGCTGAGAGGACATTCCTTTTTCATTCTTTTTCTCTTTCCACATTACCCAAGTCTTGCAGGGCTTGACTGTAATTTTGTCCACAAACCCTCTCAGAGTCACTGGAACCTCAGGTCAACACCTGTCGCAAGGATATCTCGAGACTGAAGACATAAGAAGATTCCCTTTTCCTAACATCAGCTACGATGGCTATGCTGACACTATCTTTTCTGCAATTGCGCCGCTGTGATGTGCCGGTTTGTGATAAAATGCTCAGGGGAATTTGGTAAGCATGCTAACAAGAGCGATCCTTGAACAAATTTTGAGCCAATGGCAGCAAGGCTTGATCACAATTTCAGTGACTGAAGACCTGCCCCTGCGCAAGTGGGAGTCTGCTCTTAGTCACAAATTCTTTCCAAAGATGCTTCAGATTGTACAAGTAAGTCAGCAAAGAAGCTACCACAAAAAACTGTGGGAAGAGACTTGCTTTCCCTGTTGTCTCTATACACTATAGTTCAAAAATGTTCAAAACAACAGGACATGATAAAGTTCGATAGTACTCCAACTTGATGGGGCTTCCCAATCGAACTTGCGCCTTCTTTAACTCTCTCTCCATGATCATATCTTGATCAGGTGCTCGGGCCTCACTGTCGCAGTCAAAACTTGACACTCAAGGCTCAGAAGCTCTGTAAAATGCTGCAAGAGATGCTATTGGCATAAGAAAAGTCGCTGGTGAATTTCGTTTGTGCTTTGGAGAGCCACATTCAAAATTGGCAGTTGCCTTCTTCTTTGCTTCTTCCTTCTTCTTGTTCTGGCGCCTGTGTCAAAGTCACATAGGCACATGCGAGTCACTGCCTGCATATTGGTATATATCTCTGTTGGTTTCATTCGCTCAAAATTTGCCCAAATTGTGGGTTCGTTTCTACAATATTACATCCTCCGCCGAGCTGAGCAAGCCTCCACTCACGGTCGCGCTGCGCGCGCTCTTCACGCTCAGCTCGTTGACGTCGCTTTCGGTCCTCTCGCTTCTCTCTCTGAAAGGGATCGCCCCTGCGAGCTAAACACTCACATCATTCCAGTCAGTCATTTCAGATCCTGTGAAGGCTTTTCTGGATTTGTACATGTATGGGTGTGCTTGCATTCATTCTGCCGCCTCGTATACTCGCTATAGGCACTGTAGTCGCTGTAGTCGCTATACTCGCTATAGCCGTAACCCCGAAAATCCGAGGTGTAGCTTGCATAGCTGGATCCGCTCGACGCGCTGTAGGCTGCGCTTCTTTGAGCTCCAGCCGCTCCACTCCATCGAGCTCGACCTGTGCTGTTTTGAACCGAGGTGATGACATGATTTCTAGATATTTCCAGATGTCTAGTAAGTCTAGTATAATCTACATGAATTTTTTTGGCTTCAGAGATGCATCCTTTCGGCCTGCGAGAGTCTCAAGCTCCTCCAGCGCCTGGAACATCAAACGCAAAAACATCTGACTTTCACTGACATCCATGCCATTCTGTGGCCCATTGTGAACCTGACAAGAGCATTACAGCCGTACTCGCACCTCTTTGATAGAACGAAATCGGTCTTCGTCACCGGTGCCTGGCAAATGGACCGATCCTATTTCTGTTTGTACATTGCAATGTGTCCTACTCAGAAAAATCACTGGATCCATTGTGTAAGAACATGACTGTTATAGGAGCAATGTGGTGCATGCAGGTAAGCCATACTGCAGGTTCTCACAAGTGCCGAATGCTAAACCTGAAGCCTGAACCGGCCAAAGTCTCGTGCCTTTCACAACTTCTCTGTTCTTACCATTTATGAGTAAACAGTAAACAGTAAACACTTCACAAGTAGGCAGTTCACAAGTCTTACTGATGGGATTCAGGACAAGTGTGGTGGCAAAAGGCCTGGAACATCAGGGTGATATGTCCTGCTCAAGACTTCTTGCTAGCCAGAGATGAAGCAAGAAACAAGAAACACATAAAAACACAAGAATCAAATAGACATACTCCATTTGCAAGAACAGGAACCCCTCCTGGCAAGCTTGCGGAAGGCCGCCCGAATGTCTTCATAGTTGGAGCTGCGTGAAAGGCCCAGGATGTCATATGGATTCCTTTGGACATGCCGACGTACTGAGGCCTCTCTCCTTGCTTCCCGGTTTCGTCTGTCGCCCCATGGCGGACGGTTGCTTGAAGTGAAGAGAAGGGCTGGTGAGAGGAACACTGCGACAGCTGCCCAAGTCAGAGCAGGGCATCGCTTGCCCGCTCTCAGCGGCATCAGTTACAAGTTCCATGACATTGCCAAGGAAAGGATCGCAAGAAGCTTGGAAGCAAAGTAGTGACTTCGTCTTGTTTGGCCTGAAGCTACGTCCAGTGGTAGTGTGGTTGGCAGGAGACACTGCCAAATGCCAAGTTTCGTGTACTGTTTTGAGATCATACTTTGACAAGTTCGATGTTTTCAATCTACATGTAGAAAAAAGATGAATAAATATACTGAGTCAGACTAGTTCCCACGTGATTCTGCATTATTGTGTTTTAATTACCGTGTTTTGCCTGTGATGTTTTGAGTTCTTGGTGAAGCAGAACCATATTTTACAGTTGAATCCAGCAAACCTCCTAGAGGGAGAAAGCAGGCTGAGCCAAAGCAAAGCAACAGCAGCACGGATCTCGCATTTCATTCTCAAAAATGGAGTCGTTAGCCACCTCAATAGCAACTCAGTATATAAATCTCCTACCCATGCAAACAATGTTTCTCTTGTCTAACCGCCATCCCACTCCGGAAAAAGCTCTTGGGACCCACCTGGTTGCTAAACCATCCTTCGTGATCTCGGTGGCGCCAGGCATCTCAGGATACCTTGCGGTAGCATCAAATGATTCTGCTTTTCTGCGTGGCTTTTGGCCCCTGGACTCTGTATCCCATCCAGGGCACGAATGGACCATGGAGAGTCCGCTTGTGTTGGCCTGAGCGTTCAAATTCAAATCCAACTCTAGAGCCGGAAGGCAGCCATTGGCTCTGAGTTCATCCAATGGTGACTGTGTATTTCAGAAACACCGTCCTGTTTAGAAATACCGTTAGACAAATTCAGTCACACCATACTGTGCGGAGTGTCCTGGAATACCAGTGACAGCCGTAGCAGGTGAATGCAGCAACTATATAGATTTGGGATCCGTTTAGATGTCATTTTCTTCACAGACATCTTTGTACCTGGACTCTAAATCAGTTTAACACACTGGAGTGATCTAAGCCTCGCACGCCTCCAATGTAGAGGGGCCGCGTCATGAAGGACTGCCACGGCACATTGCAACGAGGTCTTTGAGTCAATGTGGTAAGAGGCAACATGGTGTAACATGTGCCTCATGTTCTAAAGCGCTCGGACACTCAGTTCGGTCAATTCATGTCATCTGAATCTCAAAAGGCTTCATCTACTCAGCTACTTGACACCAGACCGCCATTCCTTGACATCCTTGACCAATGACCAAACAAATGGACACGGCGACACGCCTGTGCATCCATGTCACCCAGCAGCTTTCCGCTCCAGCTTCCCAGCAGCACTCCCTGGCCGTCATTGCAGTCACACCGGAGTCAACGTGTCATAACTTGATATAACTTGCCAACCGGTCAACGTTGGGTCAAACACCAATCCATCCGAATACGAATCCCAAATCCATCCTGGATGCTGTCGAAGGTGTGTCTAATGATAAGCACGACCTCAAGGTCAAAGCATGTAAGTGTCTCAACTTGCATCCCCATTTCTTTTCAAATAGAGATTTTTGCATATGTTATTCCTCTGTGGGTGCAACAATCTCAGCTTGTGGACAGACAACCTACAGGGCCTACAGTATCCAAAAGAGTTGCACCAATATACCGATGTCCCATACCAAATGTCTACTCTTCGAGGTTCATTGACTGACAATGCTTCATCATGGCAGATGTTTTCTCCTTTGGTGTCAAAGATGTTGCTGAGAGTTTCTGACCTAGGAGTGTCTGGTCTTGCAGGGCCTGAAGAAAAGATATCTCGCAGAGAATTGGTCACAATCACCAATCTGGGGCAACCTTTCCAGTACGACACTGATGAACTGTGCCATAGCTAAGCCTCCAGACTGGTAGTCGGGCCTTGTCCCGACGAGAAGATTCCGAAGATGGCCTCCACCTTGGAAAATGAATGCACTGGTTGACCAAGCAAGGACCCATGGTTGCGAATAAGAAGCAAACGCTATCAACTATCACATGTTACATGTTCTGCGGATGCATGAGACTTGATGTCAAAATCAACAAAGCCTTTCTTGCAATAGGTACAAAATGGTGCAAATGTCACCAAATGTCCACTATTCTAGACTATTCTGCTTTTTCTGGGATGCTCCGCACCCGGTTCGCATCGCAGCAGGCATCGCTTTGGATTCCAGGAAGCTACGAGGATCAGCCAGGAGAACCTCGGCACCGAGGCTCGAGGATGGCCATTGAACGAACCTTTCATTTAGTAGCCCTAGAACCGTAGAACTCCCAGAACTCCTAGAACTCCTAGAACTCCTAGAACTCCTAGAACCCTACAATCTTCCGATTTCTTGGCCGTGTGCAGTGCCAACTGCAGGAACTCCATCTTTGATCTCCACCCTGTGCACTCCAGTTAAACCAAACAGGATTCAACAATTGTGGGTTTTACACAACTCATTGCCACAGTAAGATACACTGAAGGTAATCTGAACTCAGGAAGCCAACAAGCCCATGTTTGCCTCTCCACTTTCCACTCATCACCTGAGAAAAAGCACCCCCAACCCAAAGCAATCATGTTACTCCCCACACGTGCTTGCTTCAGCGCCAAACTTTGGCGGAACAGCGGCGGGGTGTCGGAGAGGGCCTCCTCCTCCCATCACAGACTCAACAACAATTGTCACACTGATGCATTGTAAACTCTTTGTTCAAGCTTGCCTGCAGTTCCTTCTTTTTGAGTCTTTCCGTAGCTCGTCTCAGCTCCTGTCACTTGAACTCAAAAATTAGGATCTTGAAGTAAATATGAGGCAATCAGCGGTTGACTCCAAAATGAATGCAATGCCTTGTCCCAATCTGTGCCACTGGGATCTGCAAGGCTTTCAGCATCCTGCAGACATAGGGAACTCAACATTTCGGAAATGATAACAGGATAACAGTGCATCTGGCCTCATTTGGAAGAGCTGCTAAAGATACCTGCAAGCCTGGCGAGAGCACACTGAATGACTTCAAGGCGTCCACTCTGTCGACAGCCCAAAAAGCCTTCATGTCTCCTGGTAAATCTGTTTGTTATTGCCTTGGTCTTGGTCAATAAAACTCTTAAATGAAGCAGGGCTCACGGTCACAAAACATGATGTTTCATGCATCTATTCAATCTATTCACTGGAGTTGTCGTCGATTTTTTAATGTTTGGGCAAGTTCTGAGGTTTGGTCGGTGCTGCCAATGTTTGACAACCAAGCTCTCCCAGTGCAGTGAAACAACCTGAAGCATGGACTCAAGGACGCACATGTAGCAAAATCACCGACACAAGTTTCTCCATCATCATAAAATAAAACAATTTGCAAAGCACGTTTCTGTGATACTGTGCCGTCCAGACCCGTTACATGCCTTTTGTTCATGATATCAAATTCCCATGTAACCAACAAGCTTGGACTAAGGTCACTAAGGTTCATGCGCCAGGAACACAAACACTGCGTGACACAATTTCGATGTCAATCGAACCTCAGTTTCATGTTCGGATCAGACAATTTAACGGTTTCATTTTTCTGACGCGCAAAACTTGAATACTTTGCGTTTTGTTTTTTTGGTCTTCATTCACAAATAAGTTGTCGTCCTGAACTGTTGTTTTCGAATGCTAAGCCAGGTGCTGTGCGATTTTTTGAGTTCTGCGCAAAAATGTACACCATGTGATTTTTTCCATGGCACAACTTCTGGCGCATGCCAATTTTTTTTCAAGTTGTTAAATAAATGACATGTGTTGAAAAAGTTCGGTCACACCCTGCCATGTGCTGCAGTGGGGTGCTAAAATTTCGAAGAAACTATTTTGTCCACAAAAATCATATAGACCGCAAATCGTGCCATTTCATGATCATTCACCTGTCCATTTTGATGGATCAATGGCTCAAGTTACGCAAATAAAGTTCGAAATGCAAGTTCTCGCCTATCTGGCAGTCTAGGAAAACAAAATCAAATTAGCCTTTTGATTTGAAACATCAAACAAACGACCCAAACACTTATGCTAAACAATAAGCGACCATCGGTCTTTCTTTGGCACATTGTCACAAAAAGCTGCAAACATGAACGTGTTCGATTTTGGTCTTCAACATGTCTACTTTGAATGCATATTTAGCGAATATATACAAAAATACATCAGTCATATGTTTGCACAAAACATACATATACATAGATACCCAGATAAATAAACAAACTCAACAATGAAAAGATCGATCGATACATCGATGCATAGATGGATGGATGGATCGATAGAAAAAAATTAGAAAGATAGAAACAACATAGAAAGATACAAAGGTACATAGATACATTGATACTTAGGCACCTACCTACCTATTTACCTGCCTACTTGCCTAGCTAACTACCTACCTATGTACCGACATACCTACATGCATGCATACAAACATACATGCATACATGCACACATACAAACATATTTACATACATACATTCACACATACATACATACATACATACATACATACATACATACANTTTCCCTTTCATATCTTCGTTTCCTTTCGTTTCCTTTCGTTTCTCCGTTTCCTTTCGTTTCCTTTTCGTTTCCTTTCGTTTCCTTTCATTTCTTTTCATGCACACACATACATACATGCATGTACACATACATACAGACATACGCACATACCCACATACAAACATGGAAAAAACACACCTTCATGCACGCACGCAAACAATTATACACGCATGCTTGCAGTTATGCTAACATGCACTGATGCACACAAACATACATACATACATACATACATACATACATACATACATTCATTCATTCATACATACATACACTCATACAAACATTCATACATACCTACCTACCTACATACCTACATACCTACATACCTACATACATACAAACATACAAACATACAAACATACATTAGTCAAATAATCGCGATTTTGGAAGTGGAGAGTACGACTTTCCCGCGCATCTTATTGCTTCCGATGTTTGGCAGGGAACTGCTCATCAAACCATTGTGGGAGCTGCTGGCGGAAGTCATGTTCACTGCTCTCTAGTTCTCGAATTATTTGCGGGGCTGAGTGAGCAGGAAACCAGACCATCAAAGAGTCAGCTGGACAATAACCACCAATCCAATCAGAAACACAAGCAGTGTCCACATCCGGCGTTCTCATATTGGAATGCCGTGGTTTGGCTATTTTTACAAGCCCACTACAAGTCGCTTCCCTTCCCCATCCACACTGACATTGTGTCCAGACGTAGCAGGAAGCAATTCTTGATAAATGGGTTGTACCCATATTCTCCTCATCTGTCAGAGGACCGCCTTGTGTCCTGGAGGCACGCAAAGTCTCGGCGACAACCTCTGACAGATAGCTCGCGAAGGCTTTTAGCAGCTTGCCTCAGAACTCCCAGGGAATCATCTGGATCTTTCGTGGTGATGAGCACTTCCCAGCAACACCCTGCTAGTACCCGATCCAAATATTCTACACTTCTCAACAATGATGTTGTGAGTCAAGCCAACGACCATCTCCGAGACAAACAGTCCTATTCGTCACTGGAATGGTCAGAATCTGGCCAGGAGAGACTTGGTGGTCTTCTTGCAGTGCGCAGGAGGGGCGTCAGGTTGTTCTCTGTGTTGGCCCTTCTTCTCGACAACTAGCAAGCAGTCACAATATGTCAATTCTCTTTTCTCTTCATTTTGCAGTGCACCGTCAACATAGGTCGGGCACTTAAATTTTCTGCATTCAGAAAGAAAGCGTCGTGGCTTTGAGCACTGCTAGCAGACTTTGAACTGCAGTAGAACAAAGATGGTTGAGAGCACAAAGCATTTTCTTCCCACTTAGAACCCACACACATCTGTCCTTGCAAAGGGTGGAGTTTCAGGTCACGGACGAGAGTTTCGTTTTTCTATGGCAACCAGTTCCAGCAACTCCATCATCCTGATAGCAGATGGTGAGAGGTCAACACGTTAGATCCTGAGAGCAGTAGCATGCAGAGATTTACAATACAACATCAACATTAGAAAAACTAAGAGAGAAGGGGATGTCGCACCATTTGGAAATCAAGGCTCACAGAGCTGCACCTTTCTTCACAAATCGAATACAAGTTGGATTGACCGGTGGATCCACAGCACTTCAAGTGATAAAGTGGACCAACATCAGAGCAATGGACAGGCTGAGACTGAACAATCTGTGCGGAACTTGGCCAATTGTCTTCGTGGCTCAGCTGAAGCAAAAGCAGAAGCCAAGATTAGAGGAGGAAGTCATGTCTATTCTTGGATTTTAGGCATGCTGCTTGGCTGTGACACGAATCAATCATGTACAAGGATGTCACGGGCATTGAAGGGTGAGGCTGTCTACAAGAGAGGAGTGGGTTGGAAAGTCATTTTGGTCTGATCTCCACATTCTCCTTGCCCACAAAGGTGCTCTCCCAAGAAATCTTGATGAAGACGAAGACACCAACTACTGGTCGAACTGATGGAGTTGAGAAGGCTGAAGAGAATGCAGAGAAGAAGGCAAAGCAAGCTGGTGCTGCTGTGGCTCTTGTGAGATGGGAGACTTTGAGAGGGGAAGAGAGATAGAGATGATCAGCCGCAACAGGAAGGAGCCCTACCGGATGGTGATGATGCCTGACATCATCTTGGAAGAGGCTGAGAAGTTCTTCGAGAAGGAGACTTGGAGAATGAAGGTGATGACAACCACCAGTCACGGATGGCTAAGAAGGAGGAAGTGAAGAATGAGGAAGAAGAAAAGCGCTGGCTTCAAGACTTGGTGGAGTCACATCCGGTTCTTCGTCAACTACTTGACCACTTGAAGAAAGGCGTGGTGGAAACCTCTGCGGTGGACCTGAAGATGATCCCAGGTTACGAAAGTTAGGCACGCGAATCCTATTGCCGCCAGCTCTACTTAGCAAGCAACAAGACAGTCCCCAACTACCACAGTGGATCGTCAATCCTTTTCGCACCACACAGGCACACCAAACAAGGTCAGTTCTGTTCGCCTAGCCTTTACTAGTGACAGTTGCTGTTAACTTCAGTTAACTTCTTGTGAAAACCTTGAAGCCACATGACTGACATACAGCTTCGTTTCGGAAACTCGATTCCCAGACTTTCTAAGTCAATTTCGGGTTTCACAACTTCAAATAAAATCTATATTCATAGATCGTTTCCGATCTAGAAACCAAAACATCCAAAACAAACCAAGAGACGAGAGAAATAACCAAAACGTGTTTTNTCTATATTCATAGATCGCTTCCAATCTAGAAACCAAAACATCCAAAACAAACCAAGAGACGCGAGAAATAACCAAAACGTGTTTTGGTTATCTCTCCCCCGTCAGATATCAGCTTTCTCATCGGCCTTTCTGCTCGAGAACCAAGCTCAAGACCTCTTGACTCTCTGCTGATCTTTTCATCATCCGGAGGAGAGAAAACAAACACGAATCCCAAAAAGACACAAAGGGGTTTCGCGGAAATCCCAAAAGCATTTCTTTCACCTAATGGCCATCCAAACCATAACATCTCCAACTGCATCATATGCAGTTGGTGCAATACGTTCAAAACCAATCACACGGCAAAAGCTACATTCAAATGTAGCACCAGCGGAAACAAATTCCCGTGAAAACAAATTCCAGATATCGAAATACCAGCTCACCAGTACAAAACTGTTTGCATCCACCAGTGAAAATACGAAAACAAATTCCAATCACAGAGTAACCACGACAGTTTCAACTGTCCACCCAGCAAATCAAATCCTCATTCAATAAACCAGAAATCAGTGATATTCGGCATGCATAAAACATCATGAATGACAATGGCAACTCTTCCTGTGAAAACTCCCTTATTGGAGAACTTCTGCATGTCCTTGCTCAGCTGTTCTTTGGCCTCGAATTCTTTGTACTCATGGATTCCAATCCTATGGCTTCCATAGTCAACCGTCTTGATCATATACTTCAAAATCCATTCAGTCTTATCTTGAGCATGCACTTGGTCCCGATGTCTGCTAGATTCAACTCAGTTTGGGAGGGAGTCATTGTCAAGCTCTTCTCTGCGACATTCTGTTGCAATTACAACAGATTGGACTCAATGTGACGAGCTCGGTCAATTCCTACCAGCTAATGACCTTGCAGCTGACGAATCTGATCTACAAACCAGCATGCAATCTTCACCACTCATGAAGACCTAACAGTGCTTCAAGAACAAATCTTCTGAGCATTCTCCAACCATGCAGAAATATTCAGACTCGCCTAAAGAAGTGCAATGCTCTTCTAGCAACGGATGCAGCATCAAGTTTCATGTAGACACTCAAGGAAACTTGCAAGTAGCCCTGTTTCCTGCATGGTCTGCATCACAAACGAACTTCATGACATGTCATTCTCATTCCTTACTGCTCCATCCACATGAGACCACATTCCTTCATTGCAGATGACACACGTAGAGCTTTGGTCACAGAGATGGAAGGAAAGCTTTGCAAGTAGAAAATGTGATCAAGAGCTTGAAAAGATGGAACTTTGGGTGACAAGGACAGATAAAACCTACCATGTTGCCAGTTGTCGTTTCACCAAGCCACCTCACTCGAATACAGCTTTGAAGTACAGAGCATGTGGTAAGTGCCACACTGGGTCTGTGAGAGCCGTGTGAAGCCGTTCTGTGCAGACAACCAACTCAGGTAGCATGACACCTATGCAAGGATGACACGGACAGAATCAAGAAGTGTGTCACTGCAATCAAGGCTCAGTACTTTCGCTGTTTGTATGTTGGTTGTTTGGTTTTGGGGAGAGGTTGTTTGCTTGTGCTGTGTTTCAAAGTTCAGATTTTTTGCAGATTATTGCATTGTAGTCTTCAACAGTTCAAGAGATTCGCTGACTGATTATGCCTGGAGCTCGTTTGACGGCGGGGAAAAAAGAGAAAATATTGATGTGGTCGGCCATCCGACTGGTCAGAATATCCCGCATGTTAGCCCAGGAACAAGAAGATAAGCAAGTCCACATTGGCTTTTACATGAAGTGGACTTCTCTGTCGACATGCCATGACTTCATCCTGAAGCTCAATTCCTATTGTTCGACAAACAAGAGTGCACGATTGCAGACCTGGCATACAAGCATGAAGTTGACGAACTTCCAGATGTGCGGAATGACCAGTGGAAGCAAAGCATCTCAGACTTGTAATTATTGCAGATGTACTCTTCAACAGACTTAGAATTGTTATGACGGACGAAGCCTTAGTTCGGCAGTGACGCAAACTGTAAGGTCTGTGCAAACTCAATACTTATTATGATATTCTCGCATTTGTACCTTTGTAGCAACAGCTCCAATTTGCTGGATACCATGCTGTAATGGAAGCGCGAGTCTTGCAAGATAGGTCGAAGGCAGGGAACCTTCAGTGCTTCTCTCCCACCTATAAAGCTTCATGTATTTCTTGTCATTACAGAGATCTGCCTGTTCTGTTCTGTAGCATTCCCTTGGTAGATCCTAAGACATCATACTTTTTCTTCCTCCTATTCTGTCTCTTGCTACCGCGCTCAAAACATTCTTGAGTGTTAGCATGCATGCAGCCAAAGGAAAACAAAAAAAACGGGAGGTTTGATGTGGTTTTGTTGTGTGCGGTTTATTTTTGTTAGTTAATTTTGCTGTGTTTGACTGTAAGTCTGCTTCTTCGCATTGTAGAAGGTCCGCGCAAGAAGTGCTATGGGTATAACAGATTCTTAACTGCCACTGTTGTGATGATCAGCGCAGTATGGAATCAAACTTTTGCATGATTCCCTGCAGGAAAACTCTTCAACAGAATAGTGGCAATGACCGACAAACCTAGAGTTTGATCCACGCAGTTAAAAAAAACGCAGTATGGAATTAAATACCTTCAGTGAGTCTCAGTGCGTTTTTTCTCCCGTCTTGCATTGACTTAGACTGCTTCAGTGTGACTTGTCTCTGACGCACTGGATGCAAAGATGTAAGTTGTTGCTTTCAATTCGCTCTTGCTGTAATTCTTGTTTTTCGTTTTGCAATAAATTCTGACGTTCGAAACTGTCTGCAGACTTTCGCTGAGTGAAGAGCGACCCTGACAGGTACGGATTTAGATTTAGCTGTGGATGTAGAACCAGAGTCGCATGGAGATGTAAATATAGACCAAGATTTAGATGTAGATTGGATTTTGTACAAATACATTTACTGGAATGTACCTCTTTAGATTTAAATAGATTTACCTTCAGATTGAAAAACAAATTGATGCGGATTGAGATTAGATAGATTTAGCTTCAGTTTTAGGTTGAGATTGAAACTCGTTGTTAGATTTGGATATAGTTGTGGGAAATGATCAATTTAGATCTAGATGTAGATTTTGTAATAGATCAATAATCAGAAAACTTGAATTAATTAAAGCATAGCAATAGCTTTGGATATAGACACAGAGATAGATTTCGATTTACATAGGTTTTAGAAATTAAACACATATAGGTTTATGTTCAGTATGTGTCTAGATTTGAAGTGAGATATAGATACAGAAA
>DF245908.1:0-14019 GCA_000507305.1 Breviolum minutum Mf 1.05b.01 | reverse complement strand
CTTGTAATTATTCATTTTCGTGATGCCCCGGCTTTTGACCCAGTGCGGGAACGCGCTAACTGTCAGCCACTACCGGAACAACGGCCTAGGAGACTACGTCAAGTTGCCTTTAAAAGCGAGCCGTCCAATGCGGACCTGGGAGGCTTCGAGCCTCCAGAGAATGTGCTTGACGCCAGAGGCTTCAAAGACAACGCCTCACCCATAAGGCAACAGGTCCAGTTGCAATTGAAAAAGGGCGCCCACAACAAGTGACCGCCAGCTTCATGAACACCGAGGCTGGCCGGCCCCCCCTTCAGTGCTATGCGTGCAAAGTATGTCTACTAGCGCCCCGCTAGACAGATATAGTTAGTCAGCTTGGTGAAATACTTATTGCTTGGGCCCCTGCCCCCGCACTGGCTCATGATTTCCTCCCGTAACAGCACCACAGCTCAGCCAGGTAGCAAGCATGACCCAATGCATGACGCTTCAGAAGCCTCAAACGTTTCGTCAAGTTATCCATTGGAACAGCAATAGTATGGTTTTGGCCTCTCTATGGATTGCATGTTGGCTTTAACGGGCCCTTTTTGAAGGAACAAAACGTTCATACTTGTCAGATCTACTGAGTGCTGGCGTGCTCTATTGGTTGTAGATCTTCCACTTAGGGCAGTTTCTCGGCCAGATGGGCCGACGGGGTTCCTTCATGGCTCAATCTCTTTTGACCAAAGGCGCCAAAGAATTTGATCAAAGAAATGCGCGGTTTCCTTTGCAAGCAACTGAGGAGGAGTTAAAGGGGTTGCGGTGGTTGAACGGAGGGAGAAGGAATGCACTTTGCTCAGAAGTTCCCCAAAATTTGCCCAACAAACAAGGGGGGGGGCACATTAATCATGCTCCCCCCCGTAATAAACCCCTTTTGAAACCCTTATTTTTTTGTGGGGGGGTTGGAGTGGTGGTTTGACAAGTGATGAATAGTAGAGGCGCCGGCATAGCCATACAAGGGGAATTCTTTCGGGTTTAAATGATTCCACAAACAATGAATCCAAAGCTGTTTTGATTGCAGCACGCAGATGGACACCCTTCCAGAACTCCATTAAGAAATATACATTGGTCTGTTCTTTGCGGATTTTCCAAAAAAACATGTTCGGTTGCCCAAAAGACAACTTTTTCAGGGATCTTTAAAGTTTCCATCTCACTTAGAAAACTGGTCACTCCATGATTCCATCACCATAGAAATTCCATCTGATCCGACAACTTGTCCAAAAAAAATGGAGATACGGTACGTTTTAGTGCCACCAGTAAGTTTCTACTAGATTTTTCTTTTTGAATGTCAAAATCCATCAAAATCCCTGGACTGGTTTTGCCTTACGTAGCCCGAAGGGTACCTGTAAAAATTGGTGAAGATTCAGCCTTTTGAAGATTGAATTCAACCAATGGTAGTTGGTAGTCAAGGTAAATAGTTGTAGTTTACTATACCAACAAACCTACATGAATGCGGTTTTCATTCGAATGTAAACTCAAATACCAAACTCAAACACATCAACTAACCAAACCACTATGAACTGAAAAATCCTCAATCCTTCAATGACTTCCAACCTAAGGAAAAAGAAGATCTGAAATTCATCCCCCCAAAAGGAAACTAGTCTATCGTAAATTCCTTGGCTGGCTGGGGAATTTGCATGGAGATCCTTTCATCCCCCCCAACCTAAGTTCATGTCTAGAGTCTATCGGTAGAAAAACTTGGCCGGGAAATTTGCAAGGCGAAACTCCACCAAAAATTCTGTGCTTGCCCAGGCACCCGTGATTCCGAGAGGGGGATGAAATACTACCCAGTTATATACACCCCCGAATATTAACATGGGACCTGAGAATACACCCCTGGAAAAGGAAAATCATCTTCCAAACCATCATTTTCAGGTTCTATGTTAATCTTTGGGGGTGTAAGGGATGATTAAAAAAAACCGTTTTTTTCAGGGATCCCCTATGAAACCAATCAGTCTAACCATTCCACCTCAGGAGCAAGGCAAAAGCTGAAGCAAAAGAGGTGAACGAGCGCTGGAATGCGACTTGGATCAACAAGTTGATAGTTTTTTCCAGGAACCACGATGCACCCAAAAAAACTCTAGTGCAAAAAAACATCTCAAATTTTGGAGGAGAAGTCAAGGGAAAGTTTAGGATGTTTGAATCTGAGACACCTCATTGACCACTTTTGTTTGAAACGAATGCCAGCTTTCAATTGAAGATGAGGTGAATTGGGGTATTCAGCCATTCAATTTCAGTAGTTATTTTTCGAAATAGCTTGAAATTTCAAAAATAACACTCCCTAAAACTAACAGTTCGCCTCTAAAAACAGGCCATCCCCCCCCAAAAGGAAACTAATATTCCAACTATCCATCTTCAGGTGCTTTGGCTGTTAGTTTCCGGGAGGGTATCATTGTTGAATTGGGTTTGGTTTCGTGTCAGGAAGCTTTGAATAATTTCAAGCTTTCAAGCTTTCAAGCTTCAACAACTTCGGTCAGCGTTTTTGAGTTGAAACTGACCCTGAGGTCATTGCTGATGTGGTACGCTACATCATGTTGGTGGCTGCTAGGTAGCATTTGTTTTTTTTCTTTTGTGAAGGTGGTTTGCTGCAAATGGCTTGTCAGCAGATTGGGGTACATAACAACATGAAGTTTGACTGCAGTATGTTTTGGTTGGGGGAATTCTGTTTTTTCAATGATTTTGTCAGGAAGCTGGAACATGAAAGACTCTCCACAAGACTTTTCCACGTTTTCCAGGTATGGGAAATTTCTGATTGACTGATTGATTGATTGATTGATTGATTGATTGATTGATTGATTGGTTGATTGATTGATAGATTGATAGATTGCTGGCTTGCTTGATTGCTTGCTTGCTTGCTTGCTTGCTTGCTTGGTCGACTGATTGAACAAACAGAAGCGTAATATGAAATTATTCATTCAGTCACATGTGTATGGATGTGTTGGGGTGTCCCCAAGTCTCATGAACTCTGTGGCGATCCTCATGCAACTTGCGATGTTTCTTTAGGATCGAAACAATTGGTCGAGTATGCTGTAAGAAGGTACACCTTGCCAGTCCAAGACTGCCAAACGTTTGTCTATTTATGAAATTCTTGAGTTGACTCACAAGTTGACTGGACTCTAAAATGGTGCAAGAAAAAGGTCGACCTCGGAAAGAGCATTCAACACTAATCCTCAAGATTTTCTTCAGGGTCCAAGTCTAAGACATTGAAATTTGAGGTGTATTCCCACAAGATCGCACTTGGGCATAGTCAACCTTCCGTTTTTTCCTCCCACAAATTTTTAAAGGCCTCGCATTGTCATCCAAAAAAAACATCAGCTTGCAAGATAGAAGAAGTTGCCCAAAAACCAACAAGCAGATTTAGTGTTCCTATTGAAAAAAAGGATACGAGAAATGGCAGTTTGGCTTTGCAGCAACACAGCAGTGGACAAAGGACAATCTTCATGATTTTCAGAGGACCTTTCCTAAGCCTTGGCTTCCTGACAAAAAATGCTGTTGACAATGCTGAGATCGGATGGTTCTGGTTCTCTGCAGAGGTCTTGTTTTTTTTTTGGCGTTTGCGGGGTGGGGTTTGTCAAAGGTATCGTTCTGAAAGGTTGGGCTATCTCGAGGAAGATTTGAGAGGGTGAATGTTCTGCGTTTGAAATCGCATAGAAACCGTTAAACTCCTGCCAACCAGTTGCTAAATAGTTGAGGGCGGTAGTTTATCCCATTCTTTGCGAGAACGTTTCAGATCCGTCCTTTCGGTGGTTGGCCAGATGAGGATAACTATCAACAGTAGTGCCTTTGTATTTGAATGTATTTGAGATATCCAATCGACCCAGAAGTTTTGGATGGTTGGCTCATCCGTTAGAGTGTAATGGGAGTGGGTAGTGGATGGATTACTTTCTATGCATTGGATCATGGGAAAAACACAAATGGGAAATGATTCTTCTTGGTCTCGGGAAGGAGTTTCAAGTGTTCTTTTCGGAGGGAACTTATATCATACAATTCTGGACTCAGTTAGCGTTTGAGGGCTAGGATTTTCAACCAATGATTCTGGGGCGCAAGACAACATCGTTACTCTTGACAGACCAAGAGGTGTGAATCGTGGTATATAAACGCTGAAAATGGAAAACCCACCAACCAACAACCCCAACTGGATATTGCTGAGCAAGCACACCTGGTAATCAAGAAAAACTTGATGTTTGGTGGGAGATCACATTTATAGTTTGTAACTGAAGCCGATTGCTCCTTTATCTAAGAATTGCTTCCTACGTTTTCATCTGATACTGTGGGCAGGATTTTGGCTGCCTCAAAACAATTCTCAGTTTCGGTTCCGACCAACCACAGAATTTCCAGCCAACAATGTCACCTGGGATTCCTGGGTGCTGGTTTCACTGAGAAGCCAGTACTCAGTACTAGAGAAATGATTTCAAACTAAGTTGGGATGAATAAACCCAAAGTTCTGTTTGTTTAGTTGGGGAAAAGAGACCGAAAGTAGAGTTGAACATCCCTAAATTTTTGGCTGGCAATATGTATATATAATATAATTGCCATCACTTTCTGGGAATATCTATATCATATATATATATATATGGGTGTTTCCAAAAATAATGGTACCCCCAAATCATCCATTTTAATAGGGTTTTCCATTATAAACCGTCCATTTTGGGGTATCCCTATTTTTGGAAACACCCATCTGAATATATATGCATATATAAGCACCGTACTTAGACGTGGTGGTTGATGAATCTCTCCGGTTTTTTCGTTACGAAACTGGTACCATCCAGGTGATGGACATGGCATGCTTGGAGGGTGGTGTTGGGAAAGCCCAGTTTAACGACGGGAGAATCCCGATGTCTCAAAGCGAAACGTGAAACACTTTGACAATTGAAATTTGTGGCCAAAAAAATAAGAGACTTAACAAACACCCTTAAACTGAAACTAACAGGACATAGCAGCATAGCACCTAAAAATGGTGGGTTTCCAATAGGAATCTCCTTTTCTAGGGGTCTATTTTCAGAGGCTATGTTAGTTTCAGGGAGGGTATATGATATAACGCTAGAAAGCTGGATTTTCCAATCAAGACAGGACTTTTTGTTTTTCCGAAACTCTCGCTTGATCATTCTTCTTCCAATCCTTTCGGTGCATCTTTTGAGCCGCAAGAAAATCCAGTGTATTCATCTGAGCTGCAAACTTCAACATCTCAGCTGAACATTTCGACCTTTCTGAATAAAATCAGGGTTTTCAGGATACTTAGTAACTGGTTATATGTAGGTTTATAACCCTAGTTAGGGCCGGGGACATATAACCCACTTGTAGGGGTTATAACCCTGGCTACCATCCACTTACTAAGTATCCTGAACCTCTAAGTAGGTCACGTGGAGACTGCCATAAAAACCCCACAACTTGGAAACGAGGCAAACGATTAAAGATTCGATTGGATCGATTTCCAATACCTGCCACCATGAAAACTTTTCTTCGACCGTAGATGAATTCCATTCATTTTGCAGGAAAGATATATGTAATATATATATATATAGAGATATGTATACATATAACATGTATATATATATATATGTATGTATATATATATGTATGTATGATGCCTATATGCCTTTTCGAAGAAATTTAGACAACAACACTCAAAACATCCTCACCCGACAGAGAAAAAAACTTCTCGGAATTCAAGTGGTGGTTAGAAAAAACAGAAAAAAAGTTCTCCCCCCAAAAATGGCGGAAAAACACACATCTGGTTTTGAAAATTGTCCAGTTTTTGCGTCAGAACTCCTTAGCGTAAGTCACCATGGTAAATCGTAGATTTGCCATCTTTTTTTCTTGGAGTTGCAGCCTTCAGTTGTCCAGCTTCCAGCTGCTCCTTTGCGCCCAGGGACCTTGGCAAATCATCAAGGCCCCAACATTTGGCACGCCAGGATTTTGATGAGATGTTGCCCTTGAAACGCCTTTTTAAAAATGGGCTCAAAATCTTCGGCTCGGGTTTGGAGAGGCAAAAAAAGGGAGAGAGGTTGGTATATATAGGGTAAATGGTACATACAAACTCAATAACTTATATATCTTTTGTGTTGAAACAAAGGATGGGTTGACATCTTGGTTGATTTCTTCACCTTTCTGTGGGCAGTATATCAATAAGAGAGTGGATGGTTTCATGGAATTCAAACCCCCTTTTTGTTGGCAAAAAAACAAAGCAGGTGCAACTGAAATTTCGAGGAAAACACACACACAACACATGTCGTCCGTTCAGCTTTCTCGCAGGAATCGTTAACTCATTGGCTTCAGGAGAGATGGACTCAGGGTGGCTTCCCCGATTCCTCTTTGACCACGGTGAAATTTTGAAACAGCTTTTCCATTTCAAAAATGGAAAAGATGTAGTAGGCCAAAGAATTTCCATCCCAATTTTTCGAACATCCCCTTTTTGGGCCCTCCCCAAAGTCTTTGTTCAAATCACCATGGCGCCATGGAATCCCGAAAATGCCCGAAAAATTCCCATGCGAATGCGAAAACGACAGGCAGTGTCATCACCCTGTTTGTTCATTTTCATCTTGGAATCAGCCTCTTGGACTTTGGGTTGGAGACTGGATGACATATTGTTATAGATCTTGAGATTCACCATTATTCAAACCGGACGTGCTACAAAACAGGAGGATTTTATTTTTGTTTTGGAACATTTCAAGAGGTTGGAAGGAGTTAGATTCCTACCGAAATATGCAGAGTTGTCTTCTTGTATGTTCTACCTCATTCAAATCCGGAAATCTCAGAAACCAGTTCTCTAAACTTTCATTTACATACCCCCACCGAAAACTAATGTGACAGTGGATCCACCGTTTGAAGATGTATTTCCTTTTGAACATGGTGATTTTCCAATGTCATGTTCGTTTTCAGAGTTGTAAGTGGAAGGTCTTTTTGGGTGTCCGCATTGGCTTTTTCTGGATCCCAGAAACGGTGCCATGGTGATTGGGATGGTATCATGAAGTTCCCCTTTGCCTTCAAGCGGCACTGTGGCACTGAAAGAATTCCTGCAGCACCTGGGAATTCACTACCAACCCCAACCACTGCGGGAATTCTGCCGGCCATCAACGAAAAAACATCAAGCACTACCCCCCCCCGAAGTTTAACAATTCGCCCCCGAAAAGTTACCTTCCCAATAGGAAAGTAGTCTTCCAACCACCATTTTTCAGGGTCTATGTCAAACTTCCGGGGGGGGGGGGTAGCCGTCGTTAAGGTGGCTTTTTTTCAGAGGTTTGATTCATGCTCCCATAGGGAAGCTTCACCGGCCTTCAGTTTTCCCCCCATTTCCCAAAGGTGGTCCCAAAATCTTCACATGGGAATCTCTTCCAAGATGTCCTTGAGGATTTTGAGGATCTTTCAGGTTGGTAGAAATTTATTGGAATTCATGAATGTCATTACTGGGTGGTGTTTTTTTCACATATTTTTGATGTTTCTCTCCCAAAAATTGGGGAAATGATCCAATTTGACCCATATTTTTTCAAAGGGGGTTGGTTCAACCACCAACTAGATTCGCATTTTTTTGATGTGTAGTTTTTTCCTTTCAAGACAACACGTCTGACCACTGGCACATCTATAGTCGTGATGACTCTGATCATGGCAACTAACTTCCACCGTGCGATAATTCATGGTTTCTTCAAACTATTTGCTAGGGACATGAATGAATTCCAACACACATGTCTCATTCCTTCATCTACCTATATCACAGATATATGGTGTAGTGTGGCTACACACATATATATATATATATATAGATACACATGTGTATACACCATGGATTTATCCAAGCACTATATATACATATAGATGTGCATAAGGTTATCATCCCCCATGGATGCAGTTTTCTCCAACCCAAAAAAACCGTTTCGACGTAAGGATCGGAGCCATTTTTGGTGGCAGCTGGTGGTTAGGGCCTTTCTAGAAAATGGCAGGGTGGTAGGAAACGTGGATGGGCCAGGATTCAGATTTGTCAGATTTTTATTAAAATCTACTCCCCTGAAAACTAACATGTCCCCTGAAACTCAATGGTTGGAAGATGTATTCCTTACTGAAATAGTCCCTTTTTAGCGGACATGTTAGTTTTGGGGGGTATAATTGATTTTGATGTCGATTTGTTGTTGTATCGAACTGTGTGAATGGAATGAATTTGTCACATTTCATCCGAGTTCTGGATTTCTACTCTCCGTTTTTTTTAGGACACATCTGAGTCATGATTTCAATTTTTGTTTCAATAAATGCTGATCCCCATGACATAGATCCCCCCAATCCCAAACCTTGAGTTACATGCACTGTAAACGGTGCATAGAGGATGTGAAAAAACCGTTTCTTTTTCAAACAAAAACCTACAAGCCTGAGAAAGGGCTAAGGGGGGGCAGCTTCAGTTCTTTCAAAGGCCTATAGAGCTGAAAAATGGATGTTGTCTTTTTCGAGGTAATCATGGCAATCTTGGATGACATCCTAATTATTGTCAAGTGCCAATTGTGCAACAGTTTTTTTTTTTTTAAAGTGGGAGAACCTCCTGGGAAAGACTTAGGGAAAAATTTGTTCTTCTTCATTTTTTTGCAGCGGGGGCGGGGCCCGGCGGACTTGCAAAAAAATCCGACGCCGGACTCAGCCAGTTGTTTCCTGGATAAAAGGACTCCTCAGCGAACTTATAGAATTTATACAAGCTGGGCCCAAAATCCAGTTGTATAATGGAGTTATGGGGGAATTATCCCCGATAAATGGCCTCATAACTGAGTAACTGGGGATATAACGGGCCCCTATAAGTGTTGTTATGGACCCCCTACTTGTATAACTGGTTGTTATGGGCCCCACCTTGTAATTCTGCTTCTTATCCAAGGCTGGAATTGTAGCTACTGTGCTTCTCCTTGCTCCTTGGTGTCTGTCTGTTGGGGAAACTGCTGGTTTAGTTGGAAGATGTTGCTATCGCTGCAGTCACCAGGGGTCATACATGATGAATTTTTATTGCCAAAATTTGAGGAGTTGGGGACCTTGGGGAAAATGAAGATTCCCGTTTCGGTTTCCTAAGTGCTCACTATCCGGGTGACTTCGTAGATGCCATATTCCACCCACCCCTTTCTCGAAGGGTTATAAGTAATGACCTGCAGTAGACCTTAGTAATCACACCAACTGCAAGTGGGTCTGAAAAGAGACTCTTTTTTGTTAAATCCCATGGAAATCCATGGTAGTAAAGACACTGTCCGCGTTAAAACTTACGGGTCGGGTGATAAAAAGTTCTGAAGGACGGAAAAAATCTGATCAACTTTTCGCGGTTGAAATTGGGGGAAAATTACGCCAAATTGGTCCAAATTGGTCCAATGTGAAATGCTTCATCAATGTGTTAAGGACACCGTTGGGGGTGTTGCGGATGTCTGTTTTTTTCCCTTCAGGTAGATGGGTAGATTGAGTCTTTGAGACTTGGGAAGTTCTGAACGGAAAACTGGAGAAAAAAACCTTTAATTTGTTTCATACTGGGAGGATTCATCGCAAGAATGAAACATTGTTTCATTCTTGAACCCAAAGCACGTTATAGACATCCAGCAACATTGACATGACTTGAGCTGTTGGAAACTTCTCGCTCTTCTTTGCCAAGGATCTCCTTTTTGCTTGATGTTCGTGCGGGGCGTCTCAAGAGGGTATGGGACTTTCTGTCCTTGTTCTTGGTCCTTTTTGCTTGGGGAGTGGATAAGATGCGCAAAAGGAAAAGAGGGAACACCTGGTGTGAAGAACTGCAGATGTGTCTTGTTGTTGACAGCCCCCCGGCGGTCGTTGTCTGAAATTAGTTGCAGTGCTTTGATGTGAAAAGGATGTCTGCTGTTTTTTTTTTGTTTGGGTGGGTATTTTTCAGTAGCCTCCAATCTTTTTTTTCCCAACCAAAATCATCGCAGTCTTAGTTTCAGCCAAGGTTTTGCGAGAGTGTGAGTGGTGGATGACCGGCGGATTTGACCGGTTTGACAAACTGCGGTTCCCCTTTGACTCGGAATCCGTTTGATTCTGAAGGAGAGTTTGTATTGTGGATGATGCAAACATCTTGCGACTCCGTGTGTTTTTTTAAGAAACAATATTCACAGTACTAGTACATACTAGTACATGATATCACACATAACAACAATGAACGCAAACAAATTGGTACAGGTAATCATAACGATGATGATAATGTCAATGATGATGAATTATATATGATCTGGGCAAATTATAGCGACCTCAGCCGAGTTCACCATAAATGGCTTAGTAAGGGAATCCCTGAAAATGTCATTAATTCAGGTTTAGGAATTCTAGTAATTTGCCCAGTAATTTGCTAAGATTTTTGTCGCAACTGTAGCTCTCCTGCTGTGCGAAGGGCAGGCAAGAGACCAAGGTATTCATCCGGCACTTTTGGTCTGTCTGAGTCGCTACATGAGGGCTAAATGTGTTGTTGTTCAGACGACCTTTGGCCGACGAGATGGAAGAAAATCTGTGTGGAGCCATTGGGAAGGAGCATTTTTCAAAAAGATCTCCCAAGATGGAACAAATACAGCCCCGAAGTTTAACATAGCCCTCAAGAAGTTACCTTCCCAAGTCTTCCCTCTATCATTTTTTCAGGGGCTATGTCAAACGTCGGGAGTGTATGGAAAGCAACAATCAACAACAAAACAAAATCGATGATTGTCGATGACTGTCATATTCTGCTTCACTTCCCCGGCTCGAAATTTTCTGGCTTTTTGGATGGCTAGAATGCATGAATCCGATCGAAACCATGAAATGGTTGGTTTCCTTCAGATTTTTTGATGTTTATATATTGTTTTATTACCTTCATGGATCAGACATTTCATCCAAGTTCATCCAAGTTCATGGGTGGTTGAAACAAATCACCAAGTCGATTGCGCCTCACGATGCCCCGAAACTGCCTTGGAAGAAGCTTCCGTTTTTTTTGTTCCTTTTTTTTGAGCTACCCCGAGTATTGTTCGCAAGTTTTGTTGCTTCAAGGTCACTTGATGGTTACATATATGATATAAAGTAATATGTGTACGTATATATGTATATATATACATATACTTGTATATACATACTTATATAAATATAAATATATATATATATATAAATATGAACACATGATATGTCATAATAAATCCTCCGCAGGACATTTTGTCTCCAGAATTGCCTTCGGAAACGTCTAGACCACTCCCTGTGAACATTTCAACCATGGCAATGAAGACCTCGTTGAATGTGCTTGCCGTCCTGGTGATTTGCTTTCCAGGTCACGTGGAAAAGAAATGACAAGATTTTTCGAATCTTTAAAACGAGGCCTACTGTTGATGGAAGAAATCCGGCTAACCAGTTGATATGGTAAATATCCCATTCTTTACAAGGTTTCATGCATGTTGGGTGGGGCAGGATTTCTTCCATCAACAGTGTTTTTACAATTCCTTAGAAAAGAAGGATCTTTTAAGTAGATGACGAGATTTGTGGGGAATATTTGTTTTTTTTGAAAGCAAGATTTCAGTCCAAAATGACTTTTTGACTTTGATGTTTACCGCATGTTTTCTGGAGATGATTTCATGGCTCCAATATATTAGCATTTGTTTTTCACGGAGAAGGGTTCTATCCTTCAAACACTCCTATACCATATAGATATGATTAATTATGTATATATAATTATTCATAGTTCAATGATGCAGGGACCTAACACCATCACAATGGAACACCCTTTCGACTATCCGAGGACTGGTGCAGTCTTGAAGCAAAAGCAGTCTAGATCCACAAATTGTTTCCATGTCAATGACCGGGTGTTGTGGCAAAACATACGTTAGAGTTCGGGGGTGTAAATCCAGTGGGATGTGCTTTGAAAATCTATCAGCTATCATAAAACCACCAGCTTCGGGCTCGGGCGTGGTTCCAACTAGAAAGAGCCCCAGAATCGGTGGTGATTTTCTTGGCTATGTAGAGGGATCCTGGGACAGGGATACCCCCCTCCATCATGGAGATTTTAACACTGATGGCTCAAAGCATCGCTTTGAAAGAAGCCCTCCCCCCTCAGAAATCAGTTTGTTTCATATGATATGAGCGGTGATCATTTCACCCTGGTTGGTTGTTTTAGATAGGGCCTTCCACTACACCCAGTTTATATGAGATTTTTTTTTGGAGCCACTCTCCGAATCCCTATTAACCAACCGGCATAATGGAAGAAGGGTTTTTAACTCATAGGGAAAATGGTGGTTTTTGTTGGGGTGGTGGGCCCCCAGCCCCAAGCTGTTTAACTCCCCCCTCCCCCCCTTAGTTGTAGCCCTTTAAAAGGGGATTGGGATCCACTGAATACCCACTAAAGGCCGATCTTTCTGCAGGCTCAGGAGCATCAACGGCGACGGAGTGAAACTTGGCCATGGAAACATATTAGGGTTTTTTTAGGGACCGAGAATGGAAAATGCCCACGGGAGTTTCGAATTATTTCTTCCAGGTCAAATGAATCAGGTTTGATTTTTCAAAGTTCGCAACTTCCTACAAGTCTCAAGATCCAAGATTAGAACACTTCTATAATATTTCCCAGCACAGTTGATACACCTTAAAATAGCTCAAGTGACATCATGAAGGATATTTGATGAAGCAGGTGACTGGATGAAATGTCCATCAACAGGTGATGCATCTTATTGATCCCTGGGTAGTGGTTTCAAATATTTTTTATTTTCACCCCTAAAATTGTGGAAGATTCCCATTTTGACGAGCATATTTTTCAAAGGGGTTGGTTCAACCACCATCTAGATCCCCTTGTAAGGTACCGAAGGCTATGGTTTGGTCGATGCTCGTGGTTCCCTTGTGCTGTCACGTACGGAAGCTGTGGCTTGCACAGTATGTCCTATGGGAACTGCCTCGCAAGAACGACATGATGGGCACGGCAAAACCTTTGTTTGTGAACAATGCCAACCTGGCTCGATACAAATGAGCCTTTGATTTGAGTCGGTGATATGATAAAACTTACGTAGGCTGGGAAAATTTCACTAAGGAAATGTATATATATATATAGATAGATGTAGATGTAGATGTGTTTGGTGAAAAAAGGAGGGGGATTTCCAGACCAGTCTATGTTTTTGATCACTGTAATGTATGTCCTTTTTTTAACTGTCTGTTTGGGAAGCTACTCTTGTTTTTCTCAAAGAAGCTAAGAACCACTCTAGAGCCGGTCTATGTTTAGCAAATCATTTGCTGAGAGTTTTCCAACAATGAAAAACACGTGCATCCATCTATAGGAGAAGTGAAGGTTTATGAAGTTCATCAAGTCCTCCAAAAGACATCACTTCCATATAAGAGGTGGTCTCAAACATGTTGTAATTTTTTCACTGGAGCAGATGATCCAATTTGACTTATACTTCTAAAATCACTTCAAAGCAACATCTCGTCACTTTTTTTCGGATCTTCTTTCTTACTCCTGGCTTTCGGCATTGTTTACTAGTCACACCCCTTTGATTTGTGAGCACCGATTTCTACCCACGAGATATGTTTCCTTCCACAAGAAATCCGTTTTTTTTCGGGATGATGCATGATATACACCTTTGAGGTTGATGATGCATGAAACATTTTGGAACAAACACCACGGAAAGCGCTGCAAGAAAACCCCACCGTGTTTTCGACAAGGACCACCTCTTCCACGATGTGCATGAAGTGCCCGAAGGGTACTGCTACAAGCCAAATTGGTGGCACGGAGTGTCTTCCATGCCAGGCAGGATGTTTTGGTTGGGATGTTTTTTGAAAAAGCGTTGGAACCAGTTGCCTCGTGCAAGTTTTCACAGTCGATCTTTTTTCCCAAAAGCATCTCTGATGCTTGGGTTCTCGTTTAGGGACTGAAACGCGTGTGGGAGCGATACGCAGGTTCAGGATTTGCGGACGGTGCTGTTACCATGCGGTGCTGTTACCATGCTGATTTGCGGTGGGAGGAGCAGGATTTGCGGACGGTGCTGTTACCATGCTATCACCATGCTGTTGGGGTGCACCTGCTGGGAGGGAGGTTGCGGAGAGGAATCTCCACGG
>DF245907.1:0-14037 GCA_000507305.1 Breviolum minutum Mf 1.05b.01 | reverse complement strand
CGGTGGTGGAAAAGTTGATGGTGATGTGGGGGCGGTGGTGGAAAAGTTGATGGTAATGTGGGGGGAGGTGGTGGAAAAGTTGATGGTAATGTGGGGGAGGTGGTGGAAAAGTTGAGGATGTGGGGGGTGGTGGTGGAAAAGTTGATGATGATGTGGGGGCAGGGGGAGGATGATACGAAGGGTAGGGTAAGCCTCACCACTACTGTACTACTGACCATTCCATGGACATTGTGCTATCACGTTACTTCACCATAATACCTTATCTACTATACACCCCTCCTCGCAGAGATAAAGGCAAGTGCCTTCACACACATTCGACTGTGATATCACTGTTGTACCGATGCGCAATCCGAGGGGAACAACGGGAAGCTACAAACAAAATACCGGGGTGGGGGTCGCAGCGGAGTTGTTTTTTCCACACAAATCCCCTTGATGTACTTTCACAACTTCACAAGTAAAAGGCTGTTCACCATCTGATTCAACTGGGTTAAACCGATCCTTTCAATTCCAATGGTCCCATATCATTCCACAACTCCTAAGGGCCTCCCCTTAGTTGATATAACGTGCCATCACTTGAGGGAACGAGTGAAAGCAACTGAACACTGGGCATTTACGAATCTTACAAAATTGGGAGTAAACGCACAATTTGACAAGGTGGGTAACTATCTTAGTTCCAGGGTCCCAGAAAGAACTTAGCTTAACTTTTTGTTTGAAGTTCTCAGCTACCAAGGAACAATGTAGCTACCTGTAAAGTGCTGGTGCCTCCACTGCCACGAACACGGCCACCTGAACCATCTGGGATGCTGAATTTGAAGGCTTGATATGCTTACTCTCCGGTAGATTAATCTAATAAGTATAAGTTACAGGCTATATAGACTATACATACCTGAACTAGTTGGTGGTTGAACCACCCGTTTCAAACATATGCTCGTCAAATTGGATCATTTCCCCAGGGATCGGGGTGAAAATTAAACATATTTGAATAACCACCTAGTGAACATGTGACCTTTTGATGAGTTTTCAGTGGAAAAAATCACAGCCCAGTCGTTCCACCCTGCAAAGCTCCACCTGGTGACTGGGCACTGCCAATAGCCAAGGTGTCATAGGTTAAGGACACGCTATGTCCTTAAGGGCTGAAGCGAAACATGAAACAACATTATGGTGGTGGAATCTACACATATGCAACTCATACATCATGTAGTTCTACCCCGGGTTTCAAGAACAACAGTTTGTGCAATGCGACAAAAAAAATAATATATATATAATATATATGTAGAGAGAGAGAGAGAAAGAGAGTTTTTAACATGTGGTGTTGTGATGTGTAACATTAAGTAATGTTTGATATCTGAAGGAAGAAAAAGAAAACACACATGCAAACAAATGCAACAAACATCAACAAACGTATGTGGTTGATGGTGGACATAACAAGCAAAGAATGGCAAACAATGACACACACACACACACTTACTTACTTACTTAAACATCTACCTGCAGGCCTAGAGATGCAAAACACATCACTTTTGAGGTACTCATGTGTACCCTCATTGTTGCAAGCTGTCTGTTTGCGCTTGTCTCTTCACTAGCAGAGCGCGCATTCCAATCTGCCAATCCGTCTCCACTGAATGACAAGCTCCCGCCAAACACATTGCCACCTTGCCACCTCTCAAAAGGCATGCGCATCATTATCAAATATTATCAATGGGAACAAAAACTCCTTGGCTGGTGTTTTCCTTCTCAAATTACTCTGCATAGCAATATGAAACAGCATGTAACCATCATTCATACCTCCAATTGGGTGAACAAACAACAGTTCCCAATCACTTCTAGCCAACTTCAGGGATCTTCCAAGTTTTGTGAGATTCGTTGCATCACCAAGGCTCCGATACCGTTCATGGCAATGCGAAGCACCTTTTTTGGTGCCAAGCAGGACATAGATGGGGTAGGTAGGTGGATGGACATGTATCTTTCCTATATGATATAAGCCAATGACAAATTATAGGCAAATCATATGTATTCATATGTCATTATGTCAGTATGTCGTATGTCTTCGGCCCTGCCTCAACACTATAGCATTGGATAGTGCAGGTTAACAATTCAAGAGTTCCCTTCATAAAAATGAAAAATATATATATATATATTATATCATATATATTTGATTCTTTACCCACCATTGCAAGGTTTTGAGGGAAATCTTCCCTCATATGGCATCCACCTGGACCTCCATGTGCTATCCCAATCCAACTTTTTTTGAATCAAGTCTTCAGGACCGGGCCTCTCTCCGTAAGGCACCTTGCCAAAGAGTCACAGTAAGGAAGGCATGCAGGGCAACACCTGAAGAGGTAGCCGGGGCGTGTTGAACCACCCCCCCCCTAATGTACCACCCCCCCCAAAGGGTTTAATAAGGCCTTAAAAAAGGGGAACTAGTTGGTGGTTTCAACCCATTTGAAAAATATGCTCCTCAAATTGGATCATTTCCCCAGGTAAGGGTGAAAATAAACATATTTGAAACCACCACCCAGGGAAAACACTGGTTAATAAGCCATGAATCGATCTTATGGAGATTGTACTTTTGAAACTCGCATTTGGATTCCAAAAAGTACAAAAAACACAATGAAGGGATGTCAAAGGGCCTGTGTTTGGTGAAATGTGTAAACATACAATAAATACATACCACCCCCAGCAAACTAAAGTGGCAATGGAAATTTGTTGAACTGAACTACTTACAGTGAATGAATCACCCTGTTGTGCCCCACTCCCAACAGTTTTGTTCGAGAAGAACACCACCAAGTGACACAAATCTCCACAAGCAGATAGGTCTACCACGACTCCGCTGTTGCTATGCATGGTTTCCTCCTGAGCGGCCATTTATGTCTATCCCAAACCAAGAGGAAACAACACGATTCTTGACTCCATGAAAAAATTTCTCGATTGATCTATGTCCTGGTGGTAGGGTCCAAGCATAGAAACCCCTGTACAGCTTTACATGCTTTACAGTACATGAATGAGGGAATTCACACACGATTCATCATCACATCACAAAGATTCAGGGTGATACTGTTGATGGCTGAATTCCTGCACAGTTTATCCCATCATTTACAAGGGTTTATACATTTCAGGTGGTTGTTTTGGATTTCTCCCATCAACAGTAGTATGGTGGTATGACATGGCAAGGGATTTAAGTAGGAATGGGCCGGAGAGTTGAGGTAAACTTGGAACTCATGGAACTGCACTCCAAAAACTTTGATAAAAAATGTGGCCTTATACCCATCTGTAATGTATCTACGTACTATAGGAATATCATTCAACCTGGGTGCCCAGGTTGACCTTCACATAATGCCCATACCAAGAATCTGCCATGATCTCTCCAGTGTGTGCACGGGAGAACCTGAGGGTGAAGAAAATGCCCCAGAAATCCTTTTCATGGATCTCCATCCCCTCCGGTGCACCAACAAAAGAAATCATGGCGTACCATTCCATGATGCCTTTTTTTGGGGGTGGGCCCACATACCACGTTTTTTTCAGACATTGGTGATGATCTTGTGATGCGTTATTGTTTATGATGCATTGCCACATTGGCTCACTTTGGAAACATCATGAAAAATCTGTGATGACTTTTGAAATTCTGAAAGTCAAAGGAGCTAAGGAAGCAATGTTGAAAGAAATCTAATTAAAAGCAACATTATATATCTACAGATGTCTCAAACAAATTTAGCACACCACCTTGGGTTCCTAGGATCATCGGCGATCTGCATTCACCAAGAAACCATTGGAGATGGGAAGATCCGGTGGATGCAATGACAATGCTGCTACTCAAAGCGCAGACATGACAAGCCATACACACATCTGGCGCTGAATGGCGAATCTATACTGCCCCCTCCACCATGGAAGGGGGGTGGGTGGGATAGTGTGGTTTTTCGTTGGATGTGTCATGAAACAGTTTTAACTACACAACTTCCAAGTTTCGACATGTCTCTAAATGGCCTCTTGGAAGCTGGAAGTTGCCGGAAACAACTACTGCAACCCACAAGCTTCAGCCATAGGATTTGTTTGACTCAAAGGATATACAGGAGAAACCAACCGCCAACCAACCTTCGGAAAACATCGAGAATATGTTCAGTTCAGTGTCATGCCTGGTAGCGGTTCATCGGCATGTGAACAATCTCCAAAGGCACCTGTCGATTGGGCGGCAGATGGGCGCATAGAATCAAAATTGGTGCAATTGAAATCTGCGGCAAATTCGACGACAACAAACCTGAATATCGGATATCAATTGTGTTGGTTGCTGAAGAGCACAAAAAAAGGTGGAGGAATTGTACGAACAGGTCAGCCAGAAAGAATGAACAATTAGAGGCCTTTGGGGGTACTCGAGCGTTAAGATATCCCTTTAGCTCCCATGTTTCCTGCTTATTATCAAGTTTGGGGGCAACTCGTGTGCTTCAGACATGTCATCTGAGAAAAATACAAATAAATCTTGGTGGAAACACCTCCCATGCAACTTGCGATAGGGCCAACTATGAAAACAAGTGGCAATCAAAGACACCTTCCGGAATTATCTTATATTGATTTAAAATGACTGGATTCATGAACTAAGAATATGTTTTCGGTGTTTGTTTGTTTGTTTGTTTGTTTGTTTGTTTGTTTGTTCGTTTGCAGAACCACCATGATTGGGGGTCTGAAGAAATCAATATATTCAATATGAAGAAACCTGCAACATCGAAAATTGGGACATTAATCTGATTGAATGCAAGAGTTTGAGACATAGAGCTTGGTGAGGTGAGTTACCATTTCTGATCCATTTCTCCCATAATCATGGAAGTGGAAAATCACCCTAAATGAAAGGAATGTAACATTGGAGGGACCGATTTTCCACTTCCATGACTATGGGAGGAAGGTTTTTTTTTGGTCACCAAATGTACCATCCTGAGGGGGGGCTGGATTCATCTCACCAAAATGACCTGCCAGTCGCTTCATCTCACCCTCAGAGACGCGGATGCTCCAAACATCAGCACCAGCAGCTACCAAGGCCTTTGGCAATGGGAAACTCTGGTGTGGTTTCACTGGCAACCAAAAGAGCGCCGGTTGGTTCATGGTGCCAGGTGTGACCTGGTTTTTGCGACTTTTTGCTTTTATGTTCCTCGTGTTTGGAAGAAGCTTTGTTGCTATGGCAGGCGTTTGAAGTTTTATGGTTGCCAAATGTTGCTGTTGTTGCTGTTGCTGTTGCTGTTGTTGTTGTTGTTGTTGCTGCTGCTGTTGCTGCTGTTGCTGTTGTTGTTGCTGCTGTTGCTGTTGTTGCTGCTGTTGTTGTTGCTGCTGTTGCTGTTGTTGCTGCTGTTGTTGCTGCTGTTGTTGCTGTTGCTGTTGCTGTTGCTGTTGTTGTTGTTGTTGTTGTTGTTGTTGTTGTTGTTGTTGTCGTTGTCGTTGTCGTTGTCGTTGTTGATTGTCTGTTTCTTAACCTTTGCTCGCTATTTTTCCCAATGGCCATGGCACATAGTCCTCTTCACCGAAGCTGTAGGTACCTTACGGTCGTTGCGCACAGTCGCATGATATCTGGATGCTTCAAAATGATACGGACCCCAACATCAATGTGGACTACAAGGTATGTTCTGGGATGTGACTGTGACATGGTTTAAACATGATTATTTTTAAAAAGCCTTGTGCTGCAGTAATCCCGTTGAAGGGAAACAACCCCTTGTCCGTTGTCAAACCGTCAAAGATCATCAACGATCATCACTCATCACAAATCGACCTACCAGCTAAGAGCAATCGACATGAGCATGTGCAAATCATAAATATACATATATAGATCATAGATCTATAAATGATTTTAAATCTATCAGTTTATCTAAAAAAAACATGTCCAAATATTTGCGTAGCATCTTTTGGAGGAACCCCGGAGACCCCTCATCTTGAGACACCTGCTGTGGGTGCCAATCATCAGGTCAGCCGCCAACTAAGCCTACAAGTTGCACATGGCCGGAATGATGGGCACCGCCATGCAGTCAAGTCGGCATAATAAATGGATCCTCTCGGCTGGAGTATACTTCCCTTCCACCTCCTTCATCCATTTCAAATTTAAAAAACGTTGGTGAAAACTAATCTCAAGAAAAAACAACCCTTTGGCATTTTTTGGTCAAACACATACGGCAACCTCCCAAATTCAAACTACGTGAGCTACTTGCATGTGACCTACCTCAAACACAAAATGATGTAGTCATTCTGTTCCTCAATGTCGATTGTCTGTGTGGATGATCAATTAGGCTTAGCAATTGGACTTACAAGTTTGCAATGTAAACNGTGAGTGGTGCGATACTCTGGGCATATTGTGAAGTCCATGGCTAGTGACATTAACACAGGCACAGCTCCCTGCAGCAACACGGCTGCAGCAATTGATTGCCTCTCACCACTTGTTGCCATACGACTTTGTGATTCATTAGAAACAGCACAGCCTATGTTAAACACCACCCTTGCTATCCACCTGACTTCAAAAAAGGTTGATGCTTTTGCATTTGTTACACATAGATTGATACAGGGGTATCGTTTTAGGGTGGGCCCCTATCGGTTTTGCGGCGCCAGCAACCCCACGACCCACTCAATACTACTTTGGTCATACTTAATTTTGTCGGATGCTCATATGTCATGTGAATATCACTGTCAAGTAAATATATATATATATATATTATATATAAAAAATAACACATGCAACGGAAGGTTGGCGTCCTGGCAGTTACATCCTCATCCACACTTACCTAGGCCCGGGCTGCCACGATCATGGTACCAAAGAACGAGTGTGAAAATCCAATTTTTGTCACCGGTACTTGCGGTCTACAAATGATGTAGATCTACCAGTTTGCTGGATCCAAAACTGCCAACTTACAGTTTGTAGATCTAGTAGCCTTAACCCATGCCGGATGGTTCAATCAATCTCAGCCAACTGGGTTCTTTGCACAGTAGCAATATGCTTGGAAACTTTCGATTCTACTCCGAACTTGCTCAAAATGGATTTCAGGCACGTCGAAATTTGTCCCCTTTAGAGTCACTTAGGCTAGGCATTGTTTAATCCATGCTGGTCTTCCGAGCTCAAGATGCTTGCTGGTGATTGGAACTTGAGACTTTTGCACCATCTTCAACAAAACATGGCCAGGAGCAACGCGTGATTGCAGGGTTTGTGAAGGTGTTTGGCGCCCTGAAATCCAGGTTTCCTTCAATGAAACAAACACATCATCAGTTTCAGGGCATCGCCAAGACGGATTCAGAACCAATGTTGGCCACCCCGAAGGACCCCACACCTTAGTGCTTAAGATCTGAGGGACTTGGATGAGTTCAATGCTGTCCATGTTGGCGCAAAGGCATGCCTCACCGATCGTTCGGAAGGAACAACAAACAATCTGATCGCAATGAGGATATCATCAATGATGAGTTGAAGTTGATGCCTTTTTGTCCCTGAACAATCCCGGTTCAGTGGACAATGACCCTAAAGGAAACAGTGTCCATGATTGCTAGGAATACGGAAATACGGGCAGCTAGTAAGATGGAAACCCATGAGCAATTGAATAGTTTGGCAATTGTTTCCCTTCCCTATATGCCACCCTAGTGGAGCCAAATTCAGTTGTTTTGCCTTTAGTGCAATTATGAGATATCATTAACAGAAGTGATGCAAAAACCTGAGAACATGTCCGTTTGCTGCTGGGTACCATATGCTGATCATATGCGCACAAAATATTCAATCAAATCTTGAACCATGGTGAGTTTTATACCTCAGCCATCGATACAGTATTTGTTTGGTCTCTAGACTGGGGGCCTGATCTTGAAGCATATGTGTGCTTTTTTCAAATTATTTAAGAGTGAACAGTGAGGATCAAGAAAGGATCCTTACTAAAAATGAAGAAGTTATAAAAACTATTTGACTGGCATTTTGGCATAGAAATTACGCTCATGCAGATTTAAGTTGAAATTGAAATATCATGACCTATCTTCAGTTTCCAGTTGTTCCCAGAAAGGCAACACCCCTTCGGCACACCAAAATTTATTGATGCTCTGCCCGGTGCCTGGGGATTTTCTTGCAAGGCAGCCAGCGCCACTACACCAGACTTCCCTTGACTCCGTAGCTGTTGGCTCTCCTTGTTGTCAGCAGTTTGTTGGAAAACCGATGAGACAACGAACAAAAAATTGATCAATTGACATCAATCTGAAATCTTTGCTGTTTGTTTCGGATATTTTTTTGGGAAAACAAGCTTCCTATAGGTTTGTTGGGGTCGTCGTCACTTCAGAATCTTGAAAAAAAAAACGAAATGTAGCCCTGCCTGGCATGAACAACAGCCTCTAGAGCCCACCCCAACCGTTTTTGTTCAACGGAAATGGCTGGATTGATTCAACCAATTCGACGTATGTAAATCCTAAAGTTGGCGTACCCCCAAACGACCATGGCTCTGCTGAAACCATGGGTGTTTGACATCCAGCCCGACACTGTCGGGCCTGAAAGCTTCATCTGGAAAAAAGTATGGCTACAAAACCATGCGCGTGTGGATTATTATGATAGCAAACGCAATAGTAAATAGAAGAAATATTGACATGTATCATGTATCATGTATACTTGAATAACCAGAAACATACATACACATACATCATGTGCAATTGGAAATACCGATATACAGTATAACTTAGGCAGTAAAACCTCCGCAAGTGTGAGTTCTGTAAAGATTCCTTCATTCAATTCCCTCATCACACAACAAATATATATAATACATGTCCTTCACCCCAACACCGGTCACGAGGTACACTCAAGTCGTCCCGCTGAAGCAACAGCAAGCCACCATGGTCATCACCTAAAACGAAGGCCTCCGAGATGGTGGGGATGCATCTCGGCCGTGAAGCCATTTGTTGTGAAGCCAGTAAAAAACAGAGTACAAAAAACCCAACCAAAAAAGGAAATGGCAAAGATTGATACATGGTGATATGCTTTTTGAAGAGATCTGGTTTCAAATTTGTTATGTTCCTATATTTTCCTCTGGTTGCCGTGGTTGGCATGGCTGACCTCAATAAATTCAATAAGTTCTTTTGGACATCTTTGAGGTAATGGCAATCTACACATGCACATGCTTCGATAGGACCCAATGCTTTCATGGTGTATTTTTCCCATGGAAAATTTCTGACACCTCGCAGCCCAAGAGTGCCGCTGCTTGAAGACAACGGCCTTTTCCCAAACGCTGCGATTGCCCTAAGATTTGCCCTGCGGGAAAAACCCGTGGCAGAGAGGAAAGGGATTTGTTGCTAGGGAACTGGGAAAGGCAAAATTAAAATGATCACAGCCAAAAAAAAAGGTTTTTTACAGTTTGCCAAGGTCAAAGAATATATACCAAATTTAATCTATCAAATCTATATAGACTGACTTATGAGAAATCATATAAATTCAGGAGTATGGATTCCACAATTTACAAACATCTGTGGTTCTTCCGATTCTCATGGTTCAATGAAACATGACCCTACGACTTAATATTGAAAACGCCAGTTTTGGTGAACCTTGAAGGTATCGCCATCCAGTTGTTGGTTGCATCGTTCATGCCGTGTCCTACTCATTTACACTGTTCTATGCAATCCCTGGTGCAATGACAAGAACTGCTGAAGCATCAGGGCAGCATTGAAAGGAATAGACTAGACCCCCAAGAAAAGCATAGAAAAACAACCTTCAAAAACTATGTGCTCTAGCTTGCTTAAGCAAAACAAAAATATACCCAAAGATCTGGCTGGATGTTCCCCCGAGAAAACATGGTACGAGTAACATGGTGTCAGGGCTCTTCACCAAGAATGAGCAGTAGCTAGAAACACAGCAAGAAACAGTTTCAAACAATCCATATGAAGTTAAGGAGAGTTCTACTACTCCCAAAATGGTGAATCCACTACAATCCACTATAGCCGGGTATATTAAGCCAATAGGTAAAACAAAGAAAACATCATATTGAATCCATACTGACCCAAACATCTAGATTAGGGGTGCATCATCCTAAAAGTAATTTTCCCTTGTAGCATATTGAGCATGTTTGACCCTTTTCCTTTGAACAAATAATAACTGGTTGGTGGTTTCAACCCACTTCAAAAATATGAGTCAAAATGGGAATCTTCCCCAACTAGGGATGAAAATAAAAATATTTGAAAGCCACCAAACAGTAACTGTTTGTTCAATGTTGAAACGGAACAAAAAATCCCCCCTGGCCGACTCCGGGACATCACTCCCCCGCCTGTGCTACTTCGATGACATCGCACCTCTCCACTGCGAAGTAAAGCAAAGGTTACGGCACCGTCCAAGAACAGCAAACATACCTCAAATCATTGAGATACTTTTGATGGACGAAATCCTGCACCACCTGGGATGGTCAAAACCCTACAAATAATGGGATCATCATCATCCTTGGTGGTGTAGGATTTTGTCCATCAACAGTAGGTGTTTCCGAAAATAGAGTTTTCCCCCCAAATCAATAAGGTTTTGCATTCTAAACAATCCATTTTGGGGTACCCGTATTTTTGGAAACATCCAGATTCTGTGAATGTCATGAAGTGTATGGTTAACTATACCGCAACCGTCAACCGACAACGATCAAATTGGGTTGGTTGTATCTACATAACATACAACTATATTTTTTGGGCCCTGCTTCACTGGATAGTGAAGGTTACTATAGGCTTCCCTTTATGAAACCAAATAATTTCTTCACCCACTTAGTCTTTTTTTCAGGGTGTTTGGGCAACACCCAAACTCTAAATCCTCAATCCTCAAACGTCTTTTGTTGCAGAAAAAATTGGATGCTACCGGGCTCTAAGAAGCCGCCGGGGGCGACCTCAAATCGTATCACCTTGAGGACCTTGATGACCCGAACGGCGGCATGGACTTTGCAGCAAAATGATGTTCGAAACAATGAGAAACCGCATGCTTTAAATGCAAAACGCATGTAAATGTGCTGTGATAAAAATCAAGCAAACAAAAAAGTTGATACATGTTCATGATGCTAAGGTGTATATCCATACGTTTTACTAAAACCAAGTATGCGATGCAATGTGCCCTGTTAGTTTCACTCCGGTACGGTGTAGGTCCGTAAAGGGCTTCAGGACTTGAAAACAAGGTACTGGCGCCGGTTGACAAATGTTCACCATAGGGCCACCTCAGTGACAAAAAAAACAACCAGACAAAAATACTGTGAAAACCATCTGGAAATATCGAAGTATGACAACAATAATGCTATACATACATATACATACACTAACATTTATGTGTGTATATAGTGTGTGTATATAAATATATATGGTCATGTTGGATCATTTCCCCAAGTAGAGCAAAAATAGAACATGATTGAAACCCCCACCTCCTATTTCATACCACCAAATCCTGGTATTTCACATGGGTTGAGTATGTTCTTGAAGAGATTTTTTTTCCTGGTTCCAATGCATCTGTCATAGCTGCAGGGTGTCAAAGTGCTATGATGATTCATCCACCGGGCATTTCCGAGATTTGACACCGTCACTGCTAAACCCATGCATCTGGACACAATCTAAATCCCAACATACCCCTACCGCAGAAATAACGAAACGAAATCAACAACGGTGGACGCCACCATCAGGGAGCCACCCCGAGGGCAAACATAACCACTAAATTCATTCAGCTCACCTTCCGAAAAAGTGATGTGTTGGAGCGGGAACCCCCATGTCTATAGTATGTTTACTGAAAATTATCTTCTCCCCTTCTCAAACTTTCAACCTGCTAGGTTATGGGTTAGGAAGCTGGTGGTAAATTCCTTAGCTCCCTCCTCGGGCTGGACATTTCAAATGCTATCTACCAGCAGCAAGAAAAAGAACACCAAGCAAAAAATCGAATTTGATGAACTTGACAAGTGACATTCTGAAAAACTTTACACAATTCTTGCAGCCTCAAGAAGGTATAGGGATCTGACATGCATATCATTTCCTACCGACCCAGCTGTTTCCTACCGCAAAAAATCCGCCTTTGGAGATGTTCAGTAGCCAAGGTGCAAGCCCGTTCCATAGGTCGCTCAGGATGCCGCACTGACATCATCAGTCGCCTGGTGTTCCGTTGAACGAGTGAGAGATCAATGTGTGTCAAGAGTTTTGTCTAAACATAAATGCATATGATCCATATGCTTAAACAAATAGATATATGAATTGATAATAACTTTATGAATATATATATATATATTTACATACATGTTAAAATACATATAACAATAGAAACATGTAGTATGCGTTGATACACATTGAAATCTATTCAAAATCTACGGATTGGGTCATGAGAAAACTGTGAACTCGGGTACCTTACAGAAATTCACTAAGCCTGCGGAGGTTTCCTGAAAGGAGAACTTGGCGTGACTTCGCGATAAAAATTGGCTACAACAAGATGCACTGACAAATGCACACACACATTAGATATATTACACAAATATAAACATGTAAATACATATATACAATATATATATTAGTATTTGATAGTATTTGTACATATAGATAGATGTATATAGGCTCCTCCCCATCGGAGGATCTTACCCTGCCCGTTGGGGTTTCTGGTCCCACACCTGGTCAACATCAGGTCGCACAAATGTCGCCACGAACAGCCAGGAAACGCAACGCCTGGGTGAAAACTCAATGTTCCCACACCGGTGGTACGAAAGAAAACCCATTCAAACCGTAGAGTTGCAACTATGTTGGTTGTTGTGTGCTATTCTTGTGCATGAAGGAACTGCCATTCAAGGCAGTTGTTGAATCACCATTGTCATGTGTCAGCATCGTCATCCACTTCATAATATCACAATGATCTATTTCACATATTCCCTTTCTTCAATCTTACACCCCTTGGCAAAAGAATAACTCACAGATCCTGATCATATACAGAAAGGGTGAAGCTCCAATGGGGCACCTGCCACGTCCAAGTAGACCCGCTCACGAAGACCTTGCGCCACATGTGGAGGCCCCCAGTCCTGCAGGGCTTTTTAAAACCCCAAGGGCATGAGTCATGAATCAAGGAATGCACACTGAAAGATTAAGTAAGGTTTAAGACTCCTGTTGACCTTTCACTCACAATTCATGAGAGGTAGTGAGAGTCCAACAAATACCAACAAATATACAGTACATGAAAGAAAAGGGGAACATGCAAAAACCAGAATCAACAACCTTAAACCTACCACATCTTTTGTATCTCTACATCATTTCATATACCCCAAACTGCCCAATTTCATCCAATTTCCTGTTTCAAAAGGCCTAAAGTGCCTAAAGTCTACAAAATCCGAGGTTGGTGTACATCTCTGGATCTTTGGTGGGGTGGGAAAGGCGTCAGCTTGGTCCTTGCATGCCATTGATGCGGCAACCTTGCCAGCTGGAGGATTTTCGGTGGGAGGCCGTTGCTGCTTGGGAGCCGGTTTTTGGAAAAATCCACTTGGGGAAGATTGGGAAATCTTACGTTTTGTGAAATATACATATGTCTGAGTTTTACATATGTATATATAAAAATTAAATATAGGTCTAAATATCTACATATCCTGGAGAATGTATATATATATATATACACATGAGATATATATATATATATAAATTATACATATATATATATGTGTGTGTGTCACAAACATTTCAGAAATAGTACCATTACCCAACCAAACATTCTGTCAGGTTGTTTTCTGATGACAGACCTGATGAAAAAAGTAGAATCAATAATGGCAGGTGGTGTGTCAGAAAACCTATGCCCCAACATAAAGCTCTTGAACTGGAGAGGCATCTTATCCTTGTGGACGTGTCCCATCCTTGGAAACCTACAATTTCTCCAATTGCAACTTAAAGATCTTTCCCAAACCACGCATCTGATTCCTTTTAGGAAAGGAGAAAAAAGGTCCCATTTTTGTTTCATTAAACCACCAGGGTTTAGGAGTCAACTCCAGTTGCTGGGCAGGTTTGGTTGAATCAAATTTCGAATCCAAAAGTTGAACGACTTGAAGTTGATCTTCCAGTGCAAATTGGATTAAAAGTGGCTTGCACTGCTTATTAATCTCA
>DF245905.1:0-14024 GCA_000507305.1 Breviolum minutum Mf 1.05b.01 | reverse complement strand
GTTTGTATGTTGCTTGGTCAGTTTTAGGTAGTTTATGTAGGTACTGAGAAAATGTGGCCAAATTAGCCAGTGTCTGTTTTCTGTTTTGGGCTGCCAGTGGGGCAGGTGATGGTCTCAAGAGACCTCTATCGAGCCTGTCTTTGCAGGACAGTAGGGCGAGTTGTGAGCTGTGATAAGAAACAGACAGGTACTGCAACATTTTGTGAATTACAAACACTCCAAGCTGTGCATCAGTTCGATTGTCAAGGAAAAGATCCTTTTGCAGCGGCATGCTTTGGCTCAGGCATGGCTATGGCTTAAGTGGGGGGTAAATAGTTTCAGCCAAAATTGATTCGGTCAGTCGAAGCCATGTATGGATGCAACCCGAGTCAAAAACAAGCTTCCCGAGCTGATGTGAAAGGCTGCTGCAAATGCTTGGGCATGTTGGAATCTCAAGCTGCCCTCCCTCACCCGAGTATACTATATCTTTATATAAGTTGCATGAAACAACATGATGCCGCTTGAAAGGTTCTGTGAAGTGGCCACGAAGTGTGCAGTTTTGAAGATAAACGTGGTGCTAAGTTCATAGACTTCTGTCAAGAGATGCAGCGTGCTTCGAACATGTACCGTAAACGTTGAAAGATAGCAAGGAGTGCAATGAAAAGTGAACCGTATGGTTTTGGGGCTGTGCTACGTTTTTCAAGAGACAACAAGAGGAGCGTTGCAATGGATCCGATAGTGATGCTTTCAGGGTCAAGGCAGCGCTTGCAACAAGCTTCCTGAGTTGAAGATTTAGAAATGATCCGATTGCAAAACACGCTGCCTGACCTCGGACCTAGGGAATATTGGTATACTGTTCTTGAATCTTGACAATTTCTTAATCCAGCAGCAAGCCGCAAACGAGGTGCTGATGCTGGTGCCAGCAAAGAGGTGAAGACCATGCACTCCATGTTCTTGGGTTGTCTGCATTCCTGCCTCAACTTCCACAAGGCCCTGACTGGTTCAAATTGCTTTGAGGCAGCATCTCCAAAGATGATTTCTTCGTCGGTAGAAGTGCCAGCCTTCCTGGAAAAAGAGGTTGGAAGGCAGGGCGCAGCCAAGACCTTCCAGGTTGAGCTGTTCTAGATGAATGCAGTCGACAAGTTACCCCGTATGCATCGTCACATTGTCGTTTGTCGTTTTCGTTGTGGTTGTGGTTGTTGTTGCTGGTGGTGGTGGTGGTGGTGCTGCTGCTGCTGCTGCTGCTGCTGCTAGTGTTGTTGGAGACCCAGCTTTCCTGCCCCTGTTTTTTCTTGGTGCAAAAAGGATACCAAGGAGCTCTAGCTCACTTTAAAGTAAGGTGGCGGCACCATCACCACCACCACCATCTCTAGAACCCCCACAACCAAAAGCACCACCAGCAACGTAACATCATCAACAACACCACCACCACCACCACCACCAACAACAACAACAACAACAACAACAACAAATTTACATCAGGCAGTGCCTGGGACGCTAGGTCTGAGATTCACAAGAGTGTCCTGCGAGCCATTGCGTACACGTGGATGCGCATGCGTTTATGTATATATTTCACATTTGAGTGCTCATATGTGTATGTGTATGTATCTAAATGTGACATGCACCCGTATGCATTGTATATGTATGCAAATGTTAATATGTGTGTTGAGCAAATTTAACGGCCGTTGTCAAAAGGGCTTACAGTAGTTTATTGCATGGGTTTTCCCAAAACTTCGAGTTCGGACTTGACATTTCTGGTATGCGGATTCTATGTCATTCAGCATGTCATCTACGCGTTGATTGGCATTTGATGGTGGCTTCATTCAGTTCCCCGAACAGCAGTGGCCTTAGGAAACTAGGTGTCTCTGCTCATATAGGTTCTGGGGCCGGCTGGGTCAGGCTGGAAGGCTTGCACAAATTGGGTTCTGGAGGATTTAGAGATTTAGATGGTTCCGAAAGTATGGATAGGTTTGCGCAAGCGTCGTTCAGCAGAAACCTCGAGTTCTGGAAGGTTTCTGGAGTTTGGTTCTGAAGAACTGCAGTGTACCCATGGGAGCCACCTCGCTGTTGTGGATAACCAACCCATGAAGCCAATCCTAGTCGAAGCCTTGCGATCAACGTTGGACACCGCGCCAGCTCTGGAGCTACTTTTGCAGCTTTCGGCCTCGAACTTCCAGGAAAGGCGTGGATCCTCAGCTTTTCGCTGAGTACGGTAGATTCCAGGTGCATTAAACACGTTAAAAATGACATTGCATTTTCAGCCATTTCTCTCAAGGCAGAGTACTTGTATGAAACGGTCTTTTGTGGGCACGTTTGATGTGTTATGAAATTTTACAAGCGTGACCCATGCCCATGGCGTTTCGAGACAATACAGAGGTATAGCACGTAAATATGAAGCATGTAACATGGAATATCTACATAGATAGGGGTATATTCGACTCAAGTTGCTAACGGTCTAAAATACGTGCTCTGCTAGCGGGTTTGTATAGACATGGTTTGCACCAAGGGTTCACAAGTGCAAACCATTCAAATTTGACGAAGACGCTACAGTCACTACAGTCACTACAGTGCCGATGCATTGAGTACATGAATTGCTTGCTGGTTCGGTTTTCGCTGCAGGCGAGTCCTGAACCTTCCAGCAGGCAGCGACGTGGCTGTGTTGGTTGCTATTTGGTTAGCTGCTCACTGCTGTTAATTGCTGCGCACGTAAATGTTCGTATGGTTGCATGATTTCGGCATGTCCATCCATGTTTGACTTGTCGAATTGCAGGTGTGTCGCTCAAGCTGAAACGCAAGCGGACTCCTGTCAGTCTTCCACAGCAACAGACGTTAAGCCCTTAAACATCATGTAATGATGGTATTATGCCTGCAATAGTAAAGTTGATCGTGGCATGTCGTGCCATGTTTCTGTTGCCCTTTCCAAAGATGGAATGTTGAATGATTTCAATGGTCCCTTTCCATTTCAAGGCATTAACAAGAAGCTTCCGGAAGACATCGCCTCCTTTGGAACCCTGTCAGCCTGAGTGCGCAAGTCTCGGCAACAGGCACCACCGGTAAGTATTGGTTGATTTGAGAAGCGTTTCAAACTCGCCTGGTTCCTGGTTTTGATTCCATCACTTCCAGGATAAGAGACTCTGAAGAACTACAAACTACATATATTTGAGCGACGATTCTCAATCCCCATGGGTAAAAATCTATGTTCAAAACGCCGACACTGGTTCGCGAATTGGCCCCAGTTCACTGCTGGAATTGTGTAAACCAGGAGCCATGACAGCGGTTCTGGCAGACCCAAGGCAACCTCCTTTCTTGTACAGCTGCGTAGCTTTCTTGACGCCACTTTGCACAGTTGAAACCTGTCAGGTTGATGAGAGTGACACAAGGCCAGGGTCCTTTCGGCAAGCAAGTCTTTCAAAGAGGTTTTGAAGCTGTTCACATCGACAGTCGTTTCACTTTCAGGGACACACCACTCGCAGAGGGGGTGGTAGTCAGAATTAGTGACCGAAGGCTCGCGCTTTTTTGGTGGGGAATCTTTGAGTTGCATTAGCATTTGAGACTAAATACTTTCCAATTCTGTTGGACGTTCATTGGGGTATTCGCACCGCTCCGCGGGTGATGACCCCCCGCACCGCAGTGGCTCCCATCACGGTGTCCATTGGACCCAAATCTGAAAGGCTTTTCGACCCTACTTGAACTACTTGAAGCACAATTTTATCATCCTCCTCATCATGGTCATCGTTCGTCATCGTTACCGTCATCGTTGGCCACTCACCTCCTGCTTTCCCGTGTCAAAAAAGCGCCCTGGCCCACCCGCCTCTTTCATTCACCAAGCTTTCAAATCCCGATGAACCCGAGTTCGCGGCCAAGTCTGTTGTCAATACCATCTATTCTATAGCAAACGTCTTGCCCGCTCCCTTGGCAAAAGCTACAGCTACCTCCCGGTTGCATGATGTGTAAGGCTTTGAAACGCACAGACAAGCTACTGGCAATTTGAATGGCAGCGATTCACCATTAGCACAACCACCTTAATACCCCTTCACCTGCAATCCATGGACGGAAAAACATTGCTGGCTCTCCACATTGAAGAATGGCAGGTTTCGCATCTCCGAGGCATTGGGGACTGGAAGTTATGGAGTTGACTTGGCCTCAAGATCTGCTCTGCTCTTGTTAGCTTTGGAAAGCAATCAATGCTGCAGCATTTTTTAGATTCATCCATACAGCCCTTTTAAGGTTTGGTGTGCTCAGCACGTGGATGGCGAAGCGAAGACAATACCACCTCATGGCACGGAGGTGGAGTGATGCGCTGAAGCCGTTCAAATCCTTCAGCCGAGATTTGTATCGTTTATTGGACATTTTTTATTTGCAGCTCACCAGTCACGAGGATGAATATGCTGTGAAGGAGATTGTGTGCAAAACCCAGGTGTGTGCGGTTGAATTGTGTGCAATCTACAGATTTGTGGTGCTGTACTGCTCCCTTGGTTCGCCGTGACGCCCAGTCTGTGTGCCAGGCGGAACTGCGAAACGCGCTTTTCGAAGGCTTTTTACTGAAGAGGTCTCCTGCACACTGCAGACTACAGACACAGACCTGAAAAATGATCAAACATTTCCAGGAATTGTTTGCCGTGAGATTTCGAGTCTTGCTGTGATTTGTTGTCCTTTGTGCCACCAGCCACCAGGCTTGGCGAAGCTGGAAGAGAAGGCACACTTAGCTGGATTGGGGGCATCTGATTGGACCAGGAGCAATGGAGCCCTTAGATTGTTTAAGGGATGGCAATGATGGCACAGGCCAAAGAAGCTTTGCAGTACACTCTTCCTTGTACCATCCTGTACTGTGTTAGATTTTTTGTTGAGGCTGGCAGACCACCAGAGTGCAGTATTTCATTGATTTATTATGGAATTTAAAATATCACAACTTTTTACCATCATAGAATCATGTATAGAAATGAAATTTGGCCATATTTTTTGAAATGCGTTCTTCTCCAAAGTGAACTTGTTTCTTTTGAATCAATGATTTTTTGTGATATCTAATAACCTTTCCGCAAGCAGCCTCCTGTGTCAATCCGCTACCTTCTTCCAGTTGCAGTTGTTTCAATTTCAATACAAAAGTAGTTTTTTTTTTGGCAGTGAAGCAGGTGAAGCAGTGGCATCACCTTTTCTTGCATCCCGAATTCCACGAATGGTAGCTTGGAGGAATAATTACGATGGGCAGTAGCATGTCAGTTGATCCTTGTGAACGGTTGATTGAAATGCAAGTTCTTAACACTTCTCAGCTGAAATCACCCTGGGCTGCAGCGGCAGCGGACTTTGGTTGAGGCAGCTCAGGAGGCCGAGAGTCTGGGTGAGGCGACCTTTGTCGTATGCACGTAGCGCTATAGAGCTGCGAAGCAATGAATTCAGATGTGGAGCGCTTCGCATGTCTTTCCATCCATTTAATCCAGTCTTCTCTCAGCCTGGAGTTCAGGTGTGGCGTGTTAGACTGGCAATGTCAAGGCTGCCTGGTGAACCGCTCGCGTGGCATCCTGAGCGACATTGGCACTTGGCAATGCAGTGCGCAGTGCCTGTTGTTGTTGTTGTTGTTCTTCTTCTTCTTCTTCTTCTTCTTCTTCTGCTTCTCGTGGTTCTTCTTCTTGCTGTCCTTTCCTTACACTGAAAGTTTCTGTGTATAGATATACACTGATTCCAGTAGTATTGGTGTGTGGGTACGGACTATTCCGCGATATGTTGAAGTTCTGTTTGGAACTTGCTTACATCGAAAATGGCTACCGCACACACGGGTGGAGGTGTTAACAAAGTGAAGCAATCGTCGAAATGTATTCCCTCGAATCTTAGTAGCAAACCTGTACAGAGATTGCCTATTGACACACATCTGCGTTTTCGCAATTTGTGCGTCACTGTAGACATGCTTATGCATGTGTGTATGTATGCACGTCTGTAAATATGGTCTGGTATGGTATTGTATAGTATGGTATGGCATGATACGGTATGGTATGGTATGACTGCTAGGTAACGGTATGTAATGGTATGGAATGTAATGCACATGTAATGTAATGTAATGCAATGGAATGTGGTGTGGTATAGTGTAGTGTAGTGTCGTGTAATGTAGTGTAATGTAATGTAATGTAATGTGATGTAATGTAATGAAGTGTAGTGTAGTGTAGTGTAGTCCAATCTAATGCATTGTAATGTAGTGTAATGTAATGAAATGTATATAATGTAATGCAATGTAACGTAAGGTAATGTAATGTAATGTAACGTAACGTAATGTAACGTAATGAAATGGAATGTAATGTAATGTTATGTTATGTTATGTTATGTTATGTATGTATACTTGCACATTGGACTTCCTGGACTTGTACCAACCAATTCCGTTGCTTGTTTTGATCCTTGTTCCCTCCCGTTCCACAACGCTTAACTGAATTATTTTCTTTTTCATCGCGACCTTCTTTTTGATCCCCGTTCCTATATCATGTTCATCATTCATTCGTTTTATTGCTCGTAGTATACATAGTCCTTCATGTTTGCAGGATGTTTAATAGCATTGACTTTTTGGAGGGCAAACATGAAAGTCATAAAACACCCATGTTTTGATGCTGGTTGCCATAGGTGGCCGTTTTGGATCGTTTTGGATGATCTCTATTTTCATGTCTGAGAACAAGGTTTCGGTTCGGTGCATATGCTAAAATTGAATATAGAGGCTGGACGTGCATACCACCATCCTCTATTGAGCCACAGACATATAAATGCGACGCTCCCAAAAAATGCAACAACATGTGCGCAGTTTGGGGCTACTTCGAAGTCCAAATCTGCAAGTCCTCTCGCATCCCACAGAAGAGTTTTCTCAAGCCAAGGTTGGCGCTCAGAAGCTGCAAGCAGCAAAAATTGCAGGAATTGCCAGCGAAAGAGGTGCTGAGGCCTCGAGAAAGACTTAGAAAGACAACCAATGAACCAATGCATTTTCTTTTAAATGTCTTTTCCATTCTTTTCTATTGTCTTATCGCTTCGATCAAATTGAATGCATTCGAGGGCTGTGACAGCTTGTTGTATTTCATTCTCATACCGAACATAGATAATGTGGTCATATATGTCAACATGTCAACTGTTTCTATATGTATTCTAAAATTGCAAACTAAATTGCAAACTCTGGTTGTTTAAAGCGGCCCGCCAGATTTTTGGCTGAACCCTGCCGCATCACTTCCGAGTTGCTCACACAGCTGGGGTTGGTTGCTCAGGTTGTTTATTTTTTTCGCATCAGACTGCACCATTGTCAGCACGTTTCCTCTGCTGCTACTGTAGCAGAATCACCTCAAGTGATTGCTACCAAGCACAATTGGAAGAAACATGCGAATTGAGCATGACCCATTGGGGAGGCCTGTGCTTCAAGAGCTGTCAAAAACAGCTTATCATCGCGATGTGAATCCGTTGGTGACCAAGCTTCAGTTTTCAGTGTAATGGCTCTGGAGAAAATCAAAGTGAGTTTCGACAGTGAACATCCTGGATTCAAGGCTTAGGAATGTCAGTCCAGGTGAAGCTTGTTGTGGTGCCACATGACATGCACACCAGCGGAGCCAACATTGCCTGAGGCGGAACATTTTGGTGAATGAGATGCGCTCAGAAGGACTTCCAGATGCGGAGTGTATGAGTGCTATGATCAAATCATGCAACGTGGAACACACGGTTTTTTAATTCCCCAAACAGTGTGGTAACACTTGGGGTTCTTACGGTAGTAGTAAAAAGCCGGGGTGTCTAGATCGAGGTAGCGGACGGGTCGCGCGCGGCATTCATGGCTATTTTCGTGGTTTCGTGCTTGCATGTTCGTTTCGTCTGTGAAATTTCGTAGTTTTCGGGTGGCTCAGACCGGCGCCCGAGGCTTTTGTCTGTAAATTTTCGTAGTTTCCGGCTCTTCAACTTCTTCGATGTTCATTTTTCCTGGTACTTCTCGTACTTTTCGTGTATCTGCGGTGCTGTTGAAAGGGTCTAAAACGGGTTTTGTCTGTAAATTTTCGTACTTTTTCGGCTCTTCAACTTCTTCCATGTTCATTTTTCGTGGTAATTCTCGTACTTTTCGGTGTTCTGCAATGCTCTTGAACGGGGTTTTTACAATAAAACTCGTGCTTTTTTGACGTTTTTGGCGCTGCAACATCCGGCCCAAGAACTGAAGTCGAGTTTTCGTGGTAATTTTCGTGCTTTTCGGTGTTCCGCAACATCCGGCCCAAGAACTGATGTTCATTTTTCGTGGTAATTTTCGTACTTTTCGGTGTTCTGCAACATCCGGCCCAAGAACTGATGTTCATTTTTCGTGGTAATTTTTGTACTTTTCGGTGTTCTGCAACATCCGGCCCAAGAACTGATGTTCNTGGTGGTTTTGTGGAGGTGTCAACAGCGGGCCCGAGAACTCGTACTTTTCGGTGTTTTGCAACTTTGTGGTGGTGTGGTGGTGTGGTGGTGTGGTGGTGTTTGAGATGTGTATATGTGTAAGATGTGTGATGTGTGATAATTCTCATCAACAACGCGCTGCTAACAACGATGTTCTGGTCCGTGGTATCACGAACCTTTAACCGACATGATAACAAACATGTTGAGGTCCGCGCTATCACGACCCTTTCGGAAACATCCGGCCCAAGAACTGATGTCGAGTTTTCGGATCGTGTACCTTTCGGCGTTCTGCGATCTAGCACCTTCCGGCCCGAAAACGTCTTCGCTCAGTGATGTGTTGAGATGTGCTGTTGAGATGTGTATATGTGTAAATATGTGTAAGATGTGTGATGTGTGATAATTCTCATCAACAACTCGTTGATAACAAACATCTGGCCCAAGAACTGATGTTCATTTTTCGTGGTAACTTTCGTACTTTTCGGTGTTCTGCAGCATCCGGTCCGAGAACTGATGACAAATGAGGTGCGATGTGTGTTATTATTGGTCCGTGGTATCACGACCCTTCATTATTTTTGTTTTGACACTGTTTGGGGTCTCTTGCCGGGATAATGTTTTCCATGACTTGCAACAGAAGGTGGGACGAGCCATCAGTGGCATCCACTTTGAATGCATGTGCAGCGTATCTCTGCGGAACCCTCTGTCTATACAAATGTAGGCGTATGTGTATGTGTGTGTGTAGATGATGCATATGCATGTATTTGTATAGGCACATGATGGCATATGCATATTTGAATGTACATGTTTATGTATATGTACATGTATATGAATATGCATACATGCATATGCATATGCATGTGTGGATGTGTATATATATGCATATATATATATATGTATGTATACATGTATATGTATATTGTATTTGTATATGTAATTGCAAACGTCTAAGTATACGTATATATAACTGTATATGCAAATGTATATGTATTTGTAAATGTAAATGTATATGTATATGTATATGTATATGTATATGTATATGTATATGGATAAAGCTAGTTTCGGACTGGCAAGCAAAACTGCACTAGGACGGACAAGTTTCGGCCTTGTGGACTTTGGGATGGCTGTCGATGTTAGACGTTGGCTGGGCAGCTCAAAAGAGGTGGGGGCCGAAATCCCTCTCATAGGGGACATGGTCCATGTTTCAGCCGTCATTTCACTTTCGATATTTGGACGAAGTGGTAGAATATCGAGCGGACAGCATGAAGGATGGTGGGTGGAAGCACCTGGAAGTTGGTGGGGATTGCCGCCTGCCTGTCTCGCTTTGCTTTGTGCTCCACAGGGACTTTCGCTGGCTGTAGCACTGTAGCAAGGAAAGAGGTATACCAGATCGTGACAGGATATTGGCCATTATCGTCGTGGGTGATGTTCATGAGAGGTCCTCAGGAGATTGCTGGTTCTGCGGGTATGGTGTTCGTTTTTATTCAGTCCCTCTGATTTCAGTACGTAAACGTGATAGACCAATTCTGATTCCACTAACGATCCTACACCCTGTTTCCACTGGTCCTCTTTCCCAAGCGGCGCTCGCAATCCTTTTCATTTTTAAAACACACCGGCAGTTTCCCGCGAGGAGCTTGGCCCAGGCTTCTAGCTTAGCAGCTCAGCATAGGGCCGAAACGTTTTCTGGGATATCACCGCTGTGATGATTCACCTGGTAAGCTCAGCTGTGACGTTTGTCAACTGCAAGATTTCAGGCTCCCCACTACGAGCTGAATATCAGCAGCTGGCTTGCGTTAGACATGTGATGTACTGTACTTGTTCGGAATTGCCTTTGTGCCTTCAGTTTTTGCTGAGGTCTGGGCTGGATCTCCACGCTCTTGGCATAACCGCTCTTCAGGCTCGGGGCAGGAGTTTATGTCCACGATGTTTGAGTTTTTTTTCTTACAATCTTTTACAGATCCCATTTGTTCCTCGTACGTTCCTCATCTCTTGTCCCTGTTTGACTGCAATGTTGACATTCGCTAGGTTCTGATGGAGCAGTCGCCACTGCTTCCAGCCAAACCAAGTGGAACAAGCGAGCAAAGCGTCTTGCTCCTGGCTTTCCGGGCCTTGCAGGAGTCTTGGCTTCGCTACTGGCACGACGTGTCCGTGTTTTGGGAATCCCTAATGAAGTGCTTTGCGACTGGTGGCAATTGGATGGCGTTGAAGGCTTCCTGCATTCAGACAGGTTTGGACCGAGTCTTAGCCAGCCGTCTCAGTGAATTAAGGGGGGCCCTTGAAGACATTGGAATTGCTTCAGCAAGTCTGGCCAGTGCTTCAGCAAGTTGTAAATTGAAGACAGGCACCGAGCTCGAAGTCTTAGTGCGCACTTTATTGACTTTGCTTAGCAATGCAAGCTCGCCAGAGAAATGGAGCAAGTCATCGACCTTAAAGCAATCGCCACAGACAAAGCAGTGTTTTAACAAGCCACAGAAGCAAGTCACGCAGCCGCTCTCCGAACATCCTCTGCAAGATCAACAAGATCAACGAGAACAGCGCAGGGAACGTCTTCCACAAGGAAGTCAAGCAAAGCGCCAGCCGCAGGCTAGCTTGCAGACAAACAAAGAGCATCTGAAGCAGCAGACACGGACCACTCAGGGAGCACCTTTGCAGCCAAGGCGAGAGAATGGTGAGCAGGGTCTGCCCGAGAGAGAAAGTGAGGCGAGGGAACGGCATGCAGAGTCGCACGCAGTGCCTTCCAAATTGCGGGGCGAACGAAGTGCACGACATTCTGTAGCTGTTCCATCTTTTTCGACACCTGGAACCGGTGGTAGCCGGGAGGGCAATGGTTCTCTTCGTCAACGGTCTGGCTCTCCTATTGGTCGGCGCATGCAACCCCAAGCATCGGCCCTGCACGCAACGCAGCCTTCTCCTGCTGCTCACAGGGTGATGCAACCAGCGCAACCAATGCGTCCAATGCAACAGGTGTCACCTTATTCAGCTCAAGTGACTCAAATCAACCCACCAAAGGTCTCAGACCAGTCATGGTGGAATGATCGAGTTTGTGTAGTGTCGAAGGGTCACACGCCTTCTGCACCTTGTGTTGGTGTTGCTGGATATTGGGGTGTTGGAGTGGCCACACAAAGATGACAGGAAAGAGGGCAGTGAGAGTTAGCGGCCTGCTCCAACGGAGGTTGAACGAAAATTGTTCGCATAGAATATGAGATGCCTGAAAATGCATTTTAAATTGAATGACCATGAGTGAGTCCCTTCACTTCAGACTGCGCACTGTGGCTCCTTCGATCGTGTTTGACAGCTTGTTCATCATATTTAATGAATTTTTAGGATTGATCGAGAATGTGACATCATGAAAGGAGCAAGTGTCAAGTATGCATGCTTGAAGAAGATACCCCGTTGACAGAGTGCAGTTTTGAAAGTCGAGGGCTGCTGCAAAGACGGCGGAATAGGTGTTTGCTTTGTATTCACCTATAGAATCGCTCAATACGAGTCGGTGGAAGCGGTGCGTTGCAAAGTGAATCAACGCATCAGACATATTTGCCATGCATTCATGTCTGGAAAACCGAAAAGCCCATGCACCAACGAGTACGAGAGTCTGAAGACCACCATCACCTTTGAACTTTGCTCTGCGAACCTTCGTGCACCATGATCAGTTGATTCCTCAGCCAGGGCCAGGGTCTTGCTGGAAAATGAGACAGCGCATGGCAGCACTACACACCCATAGTTCAAGAAGTATAAGTATGAATATACAATATTTTATGTATAGGATATTGCAGGACATGACAGTTTCATAATGATTGGTAATTCCATTCAGCAAACCAGTGTTTTACACAAACGCATGCTCACACAGCGGCGAAAAGGTTGCTGAGCCTGTTTCCCTTTGGGCAGAAGTTGAAACTAGCAAAGCCCTAGTTTGCTTCAGCAAGCCCATGTATTGCTTGCCTCGCGCTTCGAAGGCCCTCAATTGCAACATTGATACGATGCCATCAGTTGCTTTCGATGCCAAGGATGTTCTTCCTAAGCGCGTTCCTGTGTAGAGGTTCTTGTCGTGTCTCCTTTTGTGTCGCCTCTCGTCAATTGTTTTGTGCCTCTAATGCTTTGGTCATCAGAGGCTCACCAGTTGGGCGTGCATCTTGCGTTCTGTACCTCTGAGCTGTATCTGAATGCGTCTCCAGATATGTCTTTATCTCTTTGATCAGAGGGGGTACGCTGACCTGGTTGGCGGTGGTGTTGGTGAAGGTGAAGGGTGTGTGTACATGTGTTTGTTTGTCTGGCACATCGCAAAAGAGGTAACATTTCGTATCATTGTTTTGTTTTATACAGATGTTTTTTTGGTGGAGGGGGTAGCAACAGGCTCCAGAGTCTTACTACCGACGAAGACACCCTGGTTTATCCTGGTGATGCATTGTCTGATCACCCATGTGTACCGGGTTTTTTGATTAAGCTGTTGTTTCGCCCTATGACTGAAGAAACACATCCTGCATCCTGACACGCAAAAATACCTGTCGCAGTTTGATTTGTGCACCTTTTCCATATCACTAGAGACACATCACAAAGCCAGCGGATTTGAACATTGGCGCCTGGAAGTTTGAGCGAGAACAGCAAATTGCATTTCTTCTCCGCGTTTTGCTCATGTTCGTTGGTATATGCTCGTATCATTTTTGGTATCATGCTACAGCTCCAATGCAACATAAAAGGAAACTTTGACGCTTTATGGCCTCTGTGGAAAGCCCGAGCATGAAGCAAGTGATGTGACCCCAGGGCAAAGACATCTGGAGTCGTTACGGGGTCTCACTGTTGCAGGACATTGTGCCAAGTGTGAGCTTCACTGGAACGAAGGCCTTCTATGAGTACTTGCAACCACTTCAAAAATGATGTATTTAAATGACACACTTTTTATCGGCCTCTCATTGGGCCCCCACTGGCCCCACCAACACATGGTGATGATCCGATGCTGTAGCCAAGAAACTTGAGGTGTCTAGGACTGCATGTCCCGAGACCCAGCAATTCAAGAGGCCAAATGTTTTCTTTCGCATTTTATGATTGTTACACTTTTTTGAGTTGAGATGCACGGCAGATGCAATTGCGTTGCGAGCGCAGAACAATTTTGTGTTATTTTCCAAGGCAGCTCCTGTAGCCATGTTGAAAATGGCATGCTGTCTCGGGTCACGTCTCGACGGTGGATTCTGAGTATTATCTCTGCGATCGTATGCCGGTCAAGGCCAGCTTCTCAACCAGAAGTGAGCACACTTGACTCACGCTGATACTCTCTGAGTTACTCTCTGTTTTCACAAATTTGATTGTTTCAATATGTTTCAATATTCAACATCTTGCCTTCCATCTCACACCAGAACTCGCGCTCCAAAGGTCTGCTTGGGGTTTGAGGACAAAGAGTGCTACCATTGATCCGGCAAGGGCGACTTGACTGCAATTGATGCATTCTGTGCCCAGTCTTGGCGCATGGAGTTCCAGATGCTTCACAACTCTTCGCATGATTGTATGATTATCGTTTTCTGTGTTTTCTGTCCACATAGCTGCAGAGGTAGCAATTCCCTTGCACTGGGAGGCAGGTGGCTTCTACCTCTGCTACAGTCTTCGTGGTCTCTTGGATGCAGCTCCAGGAGATTTCATCAGATTCGACACACATATGTATAATATATATATATATATATATATTCAAGAGC
>DF245904.1:0-14026 GCA_000507305.1 Breviolum minutum Mf 1.05b.01 | reverse complement strand
ATTAGCAGGCACGCTTGGCTATGCCAACGCCTTGCTTCCGTTTTTGACATATCGTCGAAGCAGGGTAGGGCAGACAAAAAAAAAAAAAAAAAATACGGCTGAAATCTATCCTTCCATCGAGGAAAAAAAAAACGGATGATACAACCAGAACATAGCAGAACGATGACATTTTATAGGTCGGGCAAACTACTTGAATATACTTGAATGGATTTGATGCATCATGACACATCAATACATCAGATTTCTTCATTCCATCCCTTCCATCAGCATTCGAATCGAATGCGCAGGTCATTGCCTACATCACGGCACGAACAGGAACAGAGCGCTTGTTTCGTGACGTCACCGAGTGCATTTGGGGCTTGCGAAAGCTTCTGGAGAACGAAAGGCCTGTCCGACTTGACGAGTTTTGTATCCAATGCTTTGGAGAAGTGTAGTAAGGAGTAGCAGGGACAGAGACCATTTTATTTTAATGTGTATATTATTTCATGTCTTGCCTTCTTCAAAGGTCTGATAATGTCTGATAAATACATAAGACAAATACGAAGACATAAACGCATTTGCAAAAGAGTAAGCGGGAGGAGACTTGGGATGACATGGATGACAATCTTGCAGCCATTAAACGAAGCTAGTAGGTATACTGCGCTGTGGAAGCCACTGCTGACGTGTCTGGATTTGCATAGTCACAGTTTGGAATGGGGATTGACACTGCTATGCTCTGGCCACCGAAGATTCCACGAATATGGACTATGGATGGATATGAGACATGGTGGAGGATTGTCAGGAATTTCAAAGCTTCAGGATCTTATATTGTAACAAATTGCAGAAACTGAGGTGCAATGTCTGTTGGTCTATATGATGCTATATATGTATACTGTATAGCTAGAGATGATACAACCGATGTAAGAACTTGAAACAACGTCAGAGTCTAGGTTTCAAGTTTCACCGGAGATTTTTACAGAAACAATGCAGCAGGGATTGTTGGCTAAGGATGGTTGCCTTTGACACAGGTCTGAATGACCTTCCTCGTGTCTTGGTGGCCAGGTCTTCTTATCTGAGACATGTTGAGTTGAGCCTTGATAAGTCAAATCTCAGAGGATAATTTCTGATCGAGTGTCCCTGTCCCTCAGCGATTGATTTTGGGAGAGGGTGAAGGTCCGTACTGCCAGTGAAAGATGGATTTGGGCCAGTGATCACTTGACACACTCAAAATTCCCCCCTCCCCAGCCCAAAAGAACAAAAACAACAAATCAAATCCCAGTATATCTCTTTCCGTCAAACTACGGATGTCCTCATACAGTGGTGCTCAGAAGAAGAAACAGCGCACTTGCTGGCTGCCAGCTGAGCCAGAGGTGAAGAATTCTTGGGAGATCTGGACGATGTTTTGGAGTTGCTGAGGAAATGGCTTCATGTGACTTGACTTGGATAATAAAAGCATTGAAAAAATCACAGATACATGAGTTTGTTCACGTGGTTCCACAACTGGAACAAATACAGCTATAGCATGCTATGATAACACTGTTGTTTAACATCAAATCACATCACGCAATCTATACTGAAGTTTGATATCGTTTGAATCCATTTGTAGACCCCTTCGGGAGTGCTCACATGAGATTGACAGGAACACAATCCAGGTTGAGTGCAGGATGACATTTTTCGCTTTTGTTTGTGAAGCAGTAGCAAATTAGCATCAAGATGATCCATAGTTTTCAAAATATGCTAAAACCAGCAGATAGCAGCTAACTAGCCATAACCAGAAACTATCAGAAACTTATCCCTCTTTTACCGATGCTCCTGTCAAGGACCCAAATGAATCTGATGATCCCTTGGCAGCTCAGATTTATCCGAGATCAACGGTGGCTGCCGGGCCAGTGGACAGAGACACACTGATACTGAAGATCTCAAGAGTTTAACGTAGGAATGGTGTTTGGAGACTCAAAATCATAGCGAATGTTAGTCACTAGTACATACTGGTAGAGACTTTGATGGTTTTCTTTGTGCATGGTAGTAGTCAAGCTATTGTCCTAGTCAGGAGAAAAATCATGAAGATAGCAATGATGCACACTCTCTCTTTCTCTCGCTCTTACATCTATATATATATATATTTAGTATACTACATGAACATCCGACAAAACTAGTGGATGATCAGAGTCGTACGCAGCGGTCTTGAATGAAAAGGGACCCCCAATACCAATACCCCTATTACCTACTTGTAAAACTTAAAACCTTTATGACCAATAGGGGACCCCCAGTTTGGTGATGGCATTTTCCCCAACCAGATAATTGTGTCTGCAGCTCACATACTGTACTAGTACGTGTGAAATTGAAATGTATACTCACGCACACATACCAGATCGAGTTTGAACTTTGTCGGATTTTATCCCAGTCACCCCAACGAAAATCCTACATGGCTCCAATTGAAAGTGGGCATAGCTGCAGCTCCTCGTGATTTTTGGCACCCTTCCCCTCCCAGCAACCCTCTTCCGTCCCAGGCAGAAGGCCAGATTTCGAAAGATCCAGATACACAGCGTGCAGTGGAACGCATGTTTGAGGCATCACGTGGTTGGCACCGGGACTCATGGCATCTCATGGTGATGCAACATGAGTACTGGAAGTGATACTCCTTGATAAAGTTCCAGAACAAGTTTAGATATGTTTAGATAAAATGGCAACTTTGTGTTTCTCGGTTTCCTGCAAGGTAGATGTTGATTCTGTTGGTTCGATTTTCAGAGGCAGCATTTGGTTGAGACTTCATACCAAGTGGTTCTTCGAGGATTTTGCCCAAAGCCCGTGACCCACCAGAAATCTCCTTCAAATAGGTTTCCAATTCCCGTTCGGACCAAACACATGACAGATTGATTCGAAGGTTTTCAATCGCAAGTGACATGTGCAAATACACAGCAGCCAAAAAACGTTGCCAGTCCAATGAAGCCTTTCGTGGAGTTGCCTCGCAACAACAGGAGAGGTGTTTGACATTTGAATGCTCCGTTTTATGGAATTCAATTATTACTGTATCAATCGTGAAATGCAAGTTGTCCACACCAATCTTCACCTTCGACGAAATTGTGTCAACAGGAGTTGGTGGCTGATGCCTATCATGGTGTTGGGGCCAAGTTTTTTGTTGCCAACTCTGAGATTTTGTGAAAGTCGACCTCGGGTTTATAGTCATCAATCTACATTGTCCAGGCATGCGACAATTAGGACTCAGTGATAAGATGTCTTTTGCTTGCTGTGCTCTTGAAAATTTGCCATATATCTATCCTGAAGCTTAACGTGTATGCATATACACTACATACACACAGATATACCCCCATGCATATCTACACAGATACATAGTACACATAGGTGCACAATATAAAGGTAGATGTCACACATACATGCACATATTGCTGTAGATCTATACGGTATACATACATTTGTATGCTGTGTATATTATGTGCATATATATTTATAATATACATGCAATCTATATGCTATAAAGACGTGCATATAAGTGCACTACATATATGTACATACATGCTATAGCTTTCATCATAAGTACATGTACTGCATAAGATATGATGTGTATATCTCTGTTTTGCGATATTAAAAACACGTATATATAATTATATATATATATAACAACACTTCAATATGATATAGATAAGCATTTAACTTACCTTAGCNGCCCTCAAGAAACACATATAACTTACATTATTTAAATCAACCCTTAGCAGATTCAACTCTTCGCAAGGCCTCAAGGCAGCTCGCCACGAACTCTGTGAAGCCTTGAGGGAAGGCACGTGGCCGGAGGTGGAGAAGGATATCCCCATAAAACCCGTTACGAATTGATACAGGATTTGAAGATGATGGATCAATCCCTTAGATCTTATTAGAAATTTATTTATATATGTGAAACCAATTTAATTACTTCTGTAAGCATCCTGGAGTAGCTAGTTAAGTTGAAACAGTTGAATCTATTTTTATCATTTTTTTTATCATGTAAACGATAACGATGTAAAGTTGTATGAATCCTCACGAAATGCTGCCATGGTGAATCTGCCAAAAAGATCTTGGACAGGTCTACCAGCAGAGCATTCTGACATGTTGGTGTCGCTTAGTTGAAACTACCCTTGGGATTGTTGGATCTTTTTTGGTTGATGTGATGTTTGCAGTTGCTTGGAGGAGCACCTTTGTTGGTAATCCCGAATCAATCTAGCAAGTAAACACCACATGGAACTCCAGGAGGTATAGCTGTCTTGGAGTGCAGATACTGAGGTACAACCCTTTTGACAATGACATTTGCTTTAAGAAGCCCCCTTTGGTGGAGAGTCATGGTGCACATGATCGGCGTGGGAAGGCGCCCGTGACGCAGTGGAGAGTTCTTACGGAGATTTTGGAATGAATGGTCCAATGGTGGCAATGTAGTTGCTTTGATTATCCAAGGTTTGTCCAAAGGGAAGGGCTCTTACATTTGTTCCCAATGTTTGTTTATCGTTTGGGATGATTAGAAATTCCTATTCAACTATCCACATGAAGCCGTTTGCTAGTTTGTTTTGAGTTCTGTTGCTCCACTTGTATGGCAAGGCGAAGAAGGAACGCTTCACCACCAAAAGGCTTGAGGTGGGACAGCCCTGGGAAGAGGAAGGTTGAGTTCAAAAGACAAAAACAGCGTCGCTTTTACATTTGCTAGAACTCTTTGTTTGTTTTCGTGGGATGAAGTTCAAAAGGGTAGATGTTCAATATCTTAAAACCATTATAATTGTATAATTAATGTCAGTAGGTTTGGAGTTTTCTAGCATCCTGGCAAGCAGGGGTTCCAGTTCTGCACGGACTTGTTCCAAGTCTCGAGGTCTGATGGATGATTGGATGAGATGATGCGGCGGACGACTGACATGATTGTTATTATGATTCTGGTGGAAATATTACAATGATACAATAATTATTATGTTGTATATTGCTATTGATTATTTTGAAGACAATATTTTCTCAATGCTGATGATTTTGGCCTGGTATTTTGACACCTCATCATGATCACGAAATACAATGAGTTCACGAACATGACAACATAACATGATTTCCAACTCGCAGGCTGCGTTGGCTGCATATTTGGTCTGCACCAAACGGGCCGATGCTGCAACGCAACAAGCCTTACAACAACTGTGTGCAGAACTGGGCCGTGACTGGATTGATATGTGGGGCTTTGGGTAGCTAGACAGAGAATCCACACCTCTTCAAGATAAGGGGTTGGTCACGGTAGCATGTGAAAAATCAACATATGAAGCAACTAGTTACTAGTTTCATAGTGGGATTGATGGATTGATTCGTGGCAGAGACGGTGTTGGGTTGAAGGAGGAACAACTATGAGAGTCTGAAGCTTGCATTCGCAGAACACGAGATAGGAGGTCGCGCTTCATGACACCACGTTTCTGGACAACCTCTTGTCGCTTCCTATGTATGCCCACAAACAGTGCATGTTACTAGGGTTCCCCTACCAAAAGAAACTCCAGAAAGGTACCGTAATCCTTTTGGTTGTCGATGTTGTCATTGGTATGGTCTCTCATTACTACCCAGGTGGTGGTTTTCAAATATTTTGCATTTTCACCCCTATTTGGAGAAGATTCCATTTTGACAAATATTTTTCAGATTGGTTGAAACCACCAACCAGAAAACGCCAAGCCCGGCCGCGGTCATCCACAAGGCCATGTGGCAGCTTTGCGCAGTGCCGTGACAGCTGCTGAGTTGGTACTAACAGCCCATTCTCATGCGTCCCATGTTTTTAGCACCTTGGAATGTCGTTCAAAGGTTATTTTTTAAAGGGAAAAATTAGTTTGGAGCATTCAGAGTTGTGGAATTTCATCACATGGGCTTTCATGATTTTTTCACTGGTTGCAGACAACCATTGAGCTGAGGACGTGGTTGGACTTTGCCACGGATCAAGGGTGCAACTTTGGATGCAACCATCGCTCCATACTGGTGCCTTGTATGTCGAGATGTCTTTAGTTGGGAGTCTGAAATGTGTTGGGAAGGTCAACTAGCCAGATGCAGTGATATGGGTGTTTCCAAAAATAGGGGTACCCCAGAATGGATGGTTTATAATGGAAAACCCTATTAAAATCATGATTTGGGGGTACCACCATTTTAGGAAACCCCCATATGAAGGTGGAACTGCAAACAGAACAATTGAAAAAAACCATCAGATTTCAGGCAGGGTGTGGAAGACCTGAAATTTGGATCTTAGAGCAAGGATATGCCAATGGATAACTTCAAATCAATGATGCTGGGGTCCGGTGCTTCGGGAAAGATTTTCTATTCGATGTTGTGGCACAACTGTCTCCTGGTTTTTCGATTTTACCTTTTAAGGTTGGAACCAGCAGATTCAGTTTTCTCACATGTCCAGCTGGAATCCTGTGGGGCAATTGCAACGGGTCCTAACATGTCGGGCAAGAGTACACTGATGCGAGCTCTAGGCAGTGGGGTTTGGTCTTGGGAGAAGCTGGCAGGATTTACAAAAAACAAAATGTACATATTCTATAGATGAATAAGGTAGATTGAAGTAATGGCCATGGTGAAAAAAAAATGAGAAGGCATACGAAGAAGGCAGATTTAGTAAGGAGGTCGGTCATACATGCAGCACCTCTGTAAAGCAATAGGCCCCCCAAAAGGGGTAACTTCCAAGTGCATCACAAGTCGTGATTTGGACCAGAGCTGTTCTTTGTGTGTCATCGCAGGAGAGGTTGCAGAAACAAAATTAGCTCCTCAAAACGATAACTCTTAATGACAACTGATAACTTAACCATCTCTTATCCATTTGAACATGTGTCAAGGCCGTGTTGTCAAAGGAGGATTGTAAGTAAAGGGGATGTCAGTTTTTGTGATGAGTTCACAACATGCGGGGGATCTTCAAGGTGACATCCCAGAGGATGCTACATTGTCAGAGTCTGGAGGTGGTGATGTGTACCAATCATTGAAAAACGATATAAGCCCCTTCAAACAAGCACAACTTTTGAAAACAGAAACAATAGACTTGCCGGCGCCTCAGTATATTTATATATGTCGATAACACAAGATGATCCCAAGATAGATTCAGTGAATTCCGGAGAGGTTCAGGGATTCATTATGGATATGATATAATTGTTTTAATGATTGTTTTCAGTAAGATGCACTGCTATACTAGCAGCGTCAGCTGCAAAAGGAATCTAAAAGAAAGCAGCTTCTGCTGTTTGAAGTTGAGCATTATCAGCCAGGTGCATGTGCGCTCTTGGCCAACTGTGGCTTTCTATGTCCTTGTAAGCCGAAAGCTGTCATACCGCAGTACCGCCAAGTAGTTTGGGTTTCTGCGGAAGGCGTGGCAACAGTTAGAACTTCGTGATATTTGTCGGATATTGGAAGTTGCCATCTCAAAAGCATGCATCTCAGAACATTCTCAGAACTAGAGACTGATGAATTGCTTTTTTTTTTGGGGGGTGATTACGGACAGATGGTTTCGCATCACACATGGTTTCAGGTGATCGTCCAGCGGAGGGCATTAGCGCCTTCGGATGCTGGCCTACTGTCTGGTTGCAGCTCTCTACACCCTGAAATTTAACATGGATACCCAACATGATCGTTTGTACAGGTATATCCTTAAAAAATGGCTATCTTGATATATATATATATATAATATCTTGAATTTGACCGTGGTATATTGGGTATACAATTTTGTGATACGAATCCTATAAACAACATGCATACCATGCAAGTAAGAAAAGCACACATATCAACTATACAATCCGCTAGTGTATATTAATTGTATATACATGTTTTTACATGTTGAATCTCATTATGATTTACACATCTAATTTACACACCAGTTACTACTGTTCATGGTTCAGAAATCCGGCTAACCAGTTGAGGTAAGTAGTTTATCACCCATTATGTGCAGGGTTTTATGCATCCAAAAGGTGGTTGGCCTTGGGATTTCTTCCACCAACGGTATGTTGCATGTCTGTTAAGAAATCCTCCCTTTCAGGACATGAAGCCTTGATCTCTGCTGCCCTGCTTCGACGTGCGAGTCACGGAACCTTGGCCTTAGCAACTTGGCGTTTTTTAAAGGTGGATGGGAAATTGAAGGTGGCAACAACATGACTAGGTGGAAAAGAATGGGAAAACATTGGAAAAACTTGGGAGATTTTTTTGAAGGTTTTTTGTTTTAACCCTGAGAATTTGGGGAAATGATCCAAAGTGACTATTTTTCAAATGGGTTGGAAACCATTCGATGAGTGATGTATGGTGGTGTGGCATGAGATCCCCTTGAATACTTAGAGAATTATGGGATGAGAGGAACATCTCCAACAAGGAACGTTTGGTGCCAACACATTTCTAGAAAATTAAAATTTGGGGGGCGTATTCATATGGGTGTTTCCAAAAATAGGGGTATCCCAAAATGGATGGTTTACAATGGAAAACCCTATTAAAATGGATGATTTGGGGGGAAAACCCACCATTTTAGGAAACCCCCATCGATGAAGGTATTCCAGGATGGTCAGAATTTGATATTAGATGATATTAGCATGTTTAACTGTAGGGTCGAAGTTGATGGGACAGCTCTTTGCTTGAAATAGTGTGTCCAGCTGTGAAACAGTTTCTTTTCGGCAACTGTATACTGTAACAAACAATATTTTGAATTAAAAATTAGAAAATTCATCAACTTATACAGAAAAGGCTGCTACTTTTAATGAATTTGTTGAAACATCTGAAACGAACATGTCATTAGATTTTGGTGTAACATCTCGGGTGTATCCCCACCCCCGCAGGTGGACGAATTTGGCCGAGGAACTGAACCACGAGCAGCCAAGGTAGTTTTCCGGGCTGTGGCCGGGGGTGCGAATTAGGGACAAACAAGTGGAAATCACCACCAACAAATGAGCATTGTAATTTGCTTTAGAGGTATTATTAAGGTATATATATATATATTTATGATGAGTAGTACTCGTATATATATAATTTGAAAACTATTTACTGTAATGACTGTCAATCAAGATGAATTCTCTTGTTTTTTCGATTGTCTCACAGCAAGACCATTTTTTAAAACCATTTTTTCTCACCTTTTCGGCATCGTTGCTTTAAAAAAAGGCCGCTGTCTGCACCTTGATTGAAGAGCTGTCAGCCCGAGAAACGCAGTGCCTTGGAATGCAGTTGAAATGAGGCAGGATGTCTCAAGGTAGGTCTATACAGGAACATGCATAGACCATGGTATTATGTTGATTGATCCACTATTTTCATATACGTATACCACTGACTCATAGTGTAACAATCATATGAAACATTGTTAAATACACTGAATTTATAGCGTTGCAGAAAAGGGAGCAATATTTTTCAACCATAACAAAGACAATTATCACAGACAATGGTTCTTTGGTTCTGGAGTGGAAAATGATATAACAACTTCCCAAATCCACAAGTGGATAGGTACTTTGGTTGATCACATAATTTCAATATTGTTAACCAAGGTTTTCATAGTTAAAGGATCTTCAAAGATCATTTCGGTTCACCCCCGGTTTTGTGGAAGAAGAAACTCGAAAAGAAAGGTTTGTGGTGGCCACACATTTGCACGACGTGGTCGATGTGAAACTTCGTGGCTTGGTTGCCAATTTCAATGGTCAGACTTTCCCAAACACCAGGAAGTGAAGTTCCGGCCATACATGAGGGTGCGTTATAAGAGTGCATGAGGGTGTGGTATAAGAGTACGTCGCACACTTCTGACAACCTGCAAGGGTTTATGGTCAAGACATGGTCGTTTTAGATAGATAAAGTCAGTCTTAGAAAAAAAACGGGATAAACGGGATGATTCCCATCATCATGGGACCCAATTCAGTGCCCAATTCAATGGGAATGATATTTTTCCTTTGGGATGGATGACTTGAAAATTTCTGCATCAACTGGAAAACCCAGATTTCCTGAGGTTTACATGGTTTGCCCCCAGTGGCCTGGCGGATGGGTGTAAGAAGAAGCAGTGATGGAGGGCAGCTCCTTGGCGGTTAAAAAAACCAGGGGATTTGAAGAGACCAACGGCACACTGCAAATGAGGTCAAATTTCGGGTGAAGCTAATATGAGCCAGAGCCATGAGTTGTCACATGTTTTTCCTAATAGTCATGGCCACCTACAAAAATAGCTACAAATCAGGAGGAGGTGACGAGGAAGGAGAAAGTGAACCATGATTATGGGAGGAAGGGGTGCTAGTAGAAGTGAGAGAGAGACTTTTTTGTTACTGTACTATTTCCTGTATGCCAATTGATGTAATATAGATATGTTTGCTTAAACCATGAAGCCAGCAGTCAAAAATTGGTTCACTTGCTTCATCACCCCCGAAGACATGGAGCAAGGTTTGGTAGTTGGACCTATCAATTGGAGCATGGCGTGCCTTGGGAGGAAGTGGGGCTAGACTCTTCGCAAAATCTCATGGGAGACTTGATTGGGTTACTGGTGAAGACATGTTGAAAGATGGGCAAAAATCAAGTTTTTTATATACATGCACCTTTTTATTGCCAAGTTGAAGAGTTATCATAAGATACTCATGAATGATTCTCCATAAGTTTCTGAATATGACATGAATCTATGATCCCTTTGATTTTTTGCCAACCTCCCGGATCCCACCATGAAAAAATCCACCCCTCCATCAACCACTGGAAAGTTCCCAGGTATGCCGGGATTCTTTGGCCGCGCAAACCTTGGAGCATTTTGGGTGGCCAACAAAAGCGCTGCAACGGTTTGATGACTGGCTGCAGGTGCCTTGGTGTCAGAAGAGATCCCTACCCAAAACCAGACGTTTGAAACTATAACTGTACATACTGTGCAGTTTTGTGGGAATCACAGGGATTGTTGTCTTGTCAAAAAGGTCCTGAAAATACTTTTCTTTTCACAACTCAAACTCAAATATTTCTTGGCCTTTTCTAGTGGCACAGTGCAATGTTCAGAAGTTCGCACGTGCTTTGGATGATGTCACTGCGTTCAGGAGCTGGAAAATCAGAAGATGGATGGCAAGAAAGACCACCATATGGCACCAGACAAGACAGAGGAGTGTTTGGCGCATGTTTTCAACAAACTTGACCCAAGAGAAACGAATCAAAGCCACAGATATTTGCGCTTTTCACGATCTTTCATGCCCTTCACCTGCACAGTCTTATTTGGGTGGGATGATCTTCAAATCGCGGTGACCATAATAATAGTGAATTGCAAAAACCCGAGCAAACCCACCTTTACTAAAAGGCATCGGAATCTAAGGTACCCAACTTTCAGATATCAACTAAGAGGTGAAAAACGGTGAAGCAGTCGTTTGAAACGTCACACCTAGACGTTCTGCCGCGTAGAGGATGGCACCAACGATGATTGCTTGGCCGAATCCTCAACCTTGGATGAGGCAACCGCAACCAAAGCAGAACATGGGGTGGCACATTTTTTAGCTTTTGCAGGAGATGGGAGCCTGGCCCTGGAAATCATCAGTTTCGAGTTCTATCTATATATTCGTTTTTGGAGATCTAAGATGATGAGAGATGTAAAGTGCAGTCAATCCCTGAGCTTCAAAAGATGTTTGGCCGCCTTTTGTTTCGGCCAACTCGTTTGAGCTGTTTCTTCAGGCAGACAAGACTCTTGACGTGATCATGGAGATGATGTCATCCCTAGCGGTTGGGAAGCACAGCGTGAAATTCCAATGTCAGAACGAGTGAATCGCATTGAAAGATGAATTACCACACAGTTACACAACGGTGACGATACTACCAGCTAGGCATTTATCTCAGGCGTTTGTTGTTTTGGAGAGGGCCGTTTTTTTTGTTGTTGTGAAATTCTTCGTTCCCCACGTCCGAGCTAACTGGGGTAACATTTGTCAAGTTGGCCACGGTAAGCAATGAACTTGCCAGTGGACAAAACCTGTTGAAAGATTTTGAAAGAGCTTCTTCAAAAGTTACGGGGGGTACTGTTGATGGAAGAAATCCAAACCACCAGCTACGGTACGAATTTCTGCCTAGTTTTGCTATGATGTATCTTGGTCTAGGAGTCCAACAGAATCGATCGTTCCTAATCCCAACTTCAGAGTTTAGTGGCCTGGGTACCAGAAGTCCAAGCTCCATTGGGAATGATCATCCTACCACATTGAATAGGATTTTCACGAAGATTCGAGACAATCGGTGTGTGTAGTGGCTGTGGCCTCAAAATTATTCCCAAAAAAACTTTGCCAAAAGATGATTATTTTCAATTGCTACTCAACACCCAGGTTGGCGTTATCCCATATCTGACTGGTGCCCCTAATTTTTGAGCCATAGCATGCAAGCTGACCATTTGTCTCAGCCAAGGCAATAGAAGTCATCAAGTTGAAACCACATGACATGCCTCCAGCCCCGCTGTGTGCTGGTGCAGCGGTGGTTTATGCTTTGCTGCTACAGCAAAACGTGTACGTAGGCTGGGGTTGGAAACGATTTGAACGCATATGAAAACTGGTCTCAGATGTACCAAACCTGAAACATTTGATCAAAGATGTCTCCCAGGTTGTTGATTTTGCGTGAGGAAAGGCTGAACTTGCACTTGACTTTGTCAACAACATATCCACCACAAACCATTCCACTACATTTTCCAATTCATGACTATTGTCATCCCCATGAGTCCCTTTGATATGTGAAAAACCATCAGAAAACCTCTGTTTTCTCAGATTTCCAGGTCAAAAAAAAACACGGGGACAAAATCTCTCAAACCAATCCGTTGGGGGGTTCAACTGCAGGCCAAAGTGACAATCTGCAACAACGCTTGCGACAACATCAGCAACGTTTCGGGGATCGATTGGAAGATGTACTGCTCGTGCCTGTGGTATCTCGGTACATTGTGAATGAAGGTTTGGAGTTTGAAGGGTTTCATGGAGGTCAAACAGTGAATTGAGGAATATGGGTCAATATGGGTTGGAATATGGAATCATATTATTATGGATTTATATAGAAGTTGTACTGTGACAGTATGTGACAGTTATATGATTGGCATAAGCGGAGAACCTATAAGTCATGCTTTCTGAGTTTTCGTTTGAGGTTTTGTCTTGTTGATTTTCCGAACTCAAAAAACACCTGGCAATTTGACGAAATGAGTTGCCACTTTCCACGGAAGTTCATCCCTTCCATCAGTCCGATTTGTACGGATTAGTTCGACAAGGACTGGATCTGAAATTTAGATCTAAATGATGCAACGAAAATTGATTCATACTTTTGTTTTTCAAGATCCGGATATATCCCGATGGGTAAGGTCTAATATATCCCATAGGATCCATGTAGGGAATATCTACCTACATTTACCCTAAAAATTAACCAAATGCAATGTAGGTAAATAATATTCCATACATGGATACTATGTGATATGGACGATAATACTAACACAATCACAGCATCATCCACCCCATGCGGTGTTCGCCCAAATTCCCAAGGCGAACACCGCCATGGCACGGCAGTTAGAAACACAGTTACAACGACAGTTGTTGCGGCATGGGATTGCCTTGGAAGGTGGGAAGGATGCGAGTCACAGGAGCACAATGTGGAAGCTGGAAATTCCGAAATCCCTGTGGAATCGTCTTCTTAAAAGGATAGTTTCAACTTATCCATACTTATCCAATTCATTTCAGCGAATAGAAAAATTACAAGAAGGGGAGTGCGCAGAAATTGTTCTGATTGCAGAAAACATACCAATCACCACGTGGTAATTTGTGAATGCTATTTCCGTTTGTGATTCAACTCAGCAGTGCAACAATCTTTTAAAGGCTAAAGCTCAGACTCCGACTCCGACTTGAGTCATTTGGTGCACATTTGAAAGTCAAGAGTAAGAGTATTTAGAAGAGAAAACCACTTGCAGGTGTTTTAGAGGAATGATACGGAATGGTCCAAGTGAGCCATGTTGGACTGACCATGTTCTGAGTTGGATTGATTTGATGGCAATGAAGAGCATTGAGCAAATACTCAAGCCTTAGCTTCGACGTCCTGGAGTTTCACTTGTATCAACTACTGCAATATGTATGTAATATGATTGTAATGTGTAGATAGT
>DF245903.1:0-14468 GCA_000507305.1 Breviolum minutum Mf 1.05b.01 | reverse complement strand
GAAAGAACCCTTCGCGGCCGCTTTCGGGAAAAAAAAACATCCACCTGTATTTGGACCATCCTTTCGGCGCATGATCACTTTGGAGCAACCATGCGACCCAGGTTGGGCTCTCTTCTCTTGCCCGCAAGAGATGGGCGGTAATTCCAAGCAGAGGTGAGAAGACTCCTTCACAGAATTAAAATTGAGGAAACCATAAAGCTTTCAGAATATTGATTCCAGGGTCCGACCAAGATGGCGGTCGTTCTGAATGAGAATTTATCCATCTTATATTTTGGATTCAAATTTTGCAGATCCATTGTAGTACCCGCCTTGTGCCACGTTGCAGCTCTTACACGATTAGGCAACAATACGGTGACTTCAAAGGACCCGCATCCCAGCATTCAAATTCCTACCAATTCCTGTACGGTGTCTCTGGTTTCAAAGCTGAATTTTGGACCAAAAGGCAACAAATCTGTGACAGGTACTCACATAAGATCGACATTGACACCTCAAATGGTGAATCTTGAAGCCAAAACAGCTTCAATTTGAAGCTGTTTGGCTTCAGCCGCAGCCATTGAAAAAAGGAAAGCTCTGACCTTAACCTGAAGCCTGAAACCAGGTGATCTGAGTGAAGCTGGAAACTGTACAGGGCTGGAAAAGTTCCTGCCTGGAATAAGCTCGTGGCTGGAAACAGCCCTTGCCTGGAGCTCGCCCGTTCAAAATGGCTTCTCCTCAGGCATGGAAAATGTTGTTTCCTGGACTACACTCCAGGCTGGAAAAGCAGGCTGCCTGGAAAAAAGCCTTGGCTGGAAATGATTCTTGGCTGGAACAAGGCCTGTGTGAATCCAAAAATGAGCTTGGTCATAACACAGCAATATTTCAGAAATAAACTCTTGAAAATCTTGGCCGAAGAGAAAGAACATCTGAAGTCAACAGAAAACCTCGAACACAACAATTCCTTGGACTGACTGTCTCTAGACGGATGCGGAGTAAACGTTGATTCTACATCCTTCAGCAACAGTTTATGGACTACAGCAAAATAGAAAATCTTATCAGATCTCGGATTTCTGCAACCGGAATCAGAGAATCCAATGGGGTCGAACTTCTTCGGCTTCGAAAGGAGTTCTCTTTGATGTCCAGGACGGAAGCCTTGAGTTACCGAGAGATGTGTTTGAAGTCCCGTGTGAAGAGAACAGAACATCTTTTGGACATTATCCGGGAAGTTCAGTCAAAGATTGAATCCTTTCATGCAATGCTTGACACTTGAACGTTTGCGGGACTCAAGGGGAGGTCAAAAGCCGTCTTCTTTTCCGTTTGGAATCATTGGATTTTCAAAACCTGCTGTGTTAGCACCATGGAATGGTCAGAGATTGGTGTTGTGCGTTTACTTAGGGATGAGATATGTCACAGGTGGTGGCGTGCTTGTTTTTCCGGTGAACCCAGACTCTTTGGGAAATCGGGAGGTTATCCGTGGACATTCATTTCGGATTCGAGAAGGGGTTCAATTTGATGTTCAAACGGTTTGGCCTTTGTTGGCTGGAGTGATTCCAAATGATCCAAGTGTTGCACCACCTTTTGTTGATTCCCTGAGAATCCAGTTCCAGAAGGGGTTTTAGAAGATGACATACCAGTTTTTCCGTCTCCTAGTCCAATAGATCCATATCCCGTGGCAGAACCGTCTGCTCCGTCAGCAGCAGCACCACCGTCTGTGGCAGCCCCAGCTGATGACAGGATGGATGTTGATTTGAGAGGAGATGACGATGATTTTCCCATGTAGGAACCAGGTTGTATTGAAGATCATTGCATTCATTGGTATCATCAAAGTGTTTGGAATGAGTTTGCATCTATTGAAAGCTGCATGGAAGTAGTAGGTTCCACGAACACCACATTCTCTGAGAAGTTTGGGGGTATCGACATCAATGTTGAGGTACCGTCCGAGGTGAATGATGAATTGACAGGTTTGGCTTTAGATCATTCACAAGTTGTTGAAGGAATGAAGACTGAAGTTAGACAACTGGAATCTTTGAAGGTAGGTAAGAACATGACGGAGTCTGAAGCTAGGAAATTAGCTAAGGAGAAAGGGGTAAAGATCTTGACTTCACGATGGGTGAACACACAAAAGACACCCACTTTGGCCAGATGCCGCTTAGTTGTGAGGGACTTTGCATCTGGAGCGGAAAGCGCATTTAGATCAGGGATCTATGCACCTACCTCGTCTCTGGACTCGTTGCGTTGTGTCCTAGCCTTAGCATCGTTGTGGGATCTTTGGTTGATCACATCTGATGTTTCAACTGCTTTCATGTACGCCGAAGTTGAAGAAGGACACAAAATGCAAGCTAGACACGTCTGTTGAGCCGAAGTGGTCCCGGGCGGATCGGCACTGAGAGCCATTGGGTGTGAACCTGTGACGATTGGAGTACTGTCACGTAGAAGTATCACAGGAGCAACGCAATGCAAGAAGACATTGCCGCCATTAAATTAAAGCAGAATCTGTTCCACTCATGACCATGTCGGCAACAACGAGGCGACAAGAGCCCTGTCCACAACAGGAACCACACTGTTTGCGCAGAGGTTCACAGCCGTCTTGTACTTGTCTTGCTGTCTCCCAGGCATGTTTTCCAAAGATGCAGCAGTGAAGGTGCGATCCACCTCAAAACTGGAGGAGCATATACTTTCTCATTCACATCACTGAATCAAACATCGATGCAGCAAAAACTCTTTTTCAAGCAACTCTGTTTCAAGCAAAAGCCAAAACAAATATGACGACAAGAACTGTCACTTCGACATGTAATCCAGGAACACCAATCTATATTTCATGCCCTGCGTCAGAAAGAGTAAGATGTCCAGTTGGAAGAAGCCTATGGACGTGCCACGGTTGCTCTCACTCGGGCTTCGTGATTGTGCGTGAAAGAACTCCTGGGTGCGGCTACTGTCATTGGATCGCTCATGTATGGGGCTGGTCATGTGTTCAAGGGTCCAGCCAACTTCTATCCACACGATGGCTCCACGCGGAATTCTCACCTAAACACAGAATGGATCGTTACTGGGCAAGAGCAACAGTCTTACGTCTCTCCATCTTCCACCACTTGTTTCATGGCAGTATAACACTGGACAGATGAGAGCGGCAACAGACCTGATGAAGCACGGAATGTTCCTCCAGATGCTGCGCGCGTCATTACAACTCTGACAGTCATTGGGCTGTGCTAATATCTCCAGATGCCGCAGGTTTATCTGTTTTGTGGCTTTGGTGATGACAACGGATGTTTTTAGATTCAACTGCACTTTATGACGTCGATTTTTGTGAAGTTTCTCTGGAAAACGAGTGTTTTTGCTGTTTTTAGATTGTGCATGCAGTTTTCAACAACATTTTAAACTGTAAGTGATGTCTTGGAATATTTGGTTTGTTTCCAATTTTAAAGGTGCCGCCAAGAGAACTTAGCTTTTTGCCATGAATGGAAACATGTTTTGATGATTTCAGTAGTCATTGCTTTTCACGATGCATTTCTCAAGAGAGAGGTGACACCAACAAGACAGCAACACATATAGACAACATGCTCACTTTGGTGTCTGTGTGTGGTGTGTGGTAAAAGGGCTTTGAGTGAACTGTGAACTTTGGACGTAAGGTTTCTTGTTTACCAGTCCATTTTCGGACGTACCGCTGACCGTCCAGGTAGTTAAGTAAGTAAGCGTGCTAGGTTTTCTAGTTTTTCGCTTCACACGGGGCTACATATTACGTTTCACGTTTCATTTGTTTTTCTGGAGTGACTGCGGTTTTTGGTGTTGTTTTTTGTTTGTTTGTTGGTTGTTTGGGGCGGTTGTTGTTTTGTGTTTGGTTGTCTTCTTTGGTCAATCCAGTCACCGGAAAACTTAGTCTACTATGACTTGGTCTGGATTCGAAAGACTGCCACTGTCGTTATGATGAGCGCAGCAATCGGTCAAAAAAAACCAGGAAGTCGATTCCGACGACACTTATGCCAGCACTTCTTCACTTATCATGTTGAAACTTCTATTGACTTTGGCGGTTGCGCATGGTTGGCAGATACTCGCCGGAGACGTCAGTACGGCGTTTCTTCACGCACTTCTCACAGACGAAGTTTTTGTGATCCCACCGGTTGAATATCCCAACGGTGGAGTTCTTTGGAAACTTCGGAAAGCAATGTATGGACTGAAGCAGTTCGCTCGCATGTGGCAGCAGCTCTTCGCAAGTGTTGCCGCATCTCTTGGTTTTGAACGCGTGAAATCTGATTCAAACTTATACTTCTATCTGAACGACGTTGCTACTACATGTTGTGCTACGTTGACGACTTGTTGATTTTCGGTGACAAGAAAACCACAGAATTCTTGTTCTCCGAACTTCAGAAACAGTTGTGCTTGAGATCGAAAGCTGTACTTGAACCAGGTACTTCGATTAGTTTTCTTGGACGTTGCATCACCCGTCGCGAAGACTCCATTGACGACATGCTTGAGCAACTTGACAACTTGATATGGTGAAATGCAGGCATGCGGCCACTCCTGGAATCGATGCACTTCGGAAATTGATTGACTCTGAGGAACTTCTTTCCCCAGAAGATCACAAGTTGTATCGTAGGATTGTAAGACAACTTCTTTGGGTGAGCAGCATCAGGCTAGACATTCAATTCGCAGTGGAAGAACTTCCTCGAGGTTTGACTTCCCGACTGAGGATCATAGGACCAAGATGAAGACCTTACTCAGGTACTTGGCAGGAACCAAACCCATAGTTTTGACACTTCGACCGAAAATCATTCCGCATTCCAAGCAGACGACTTTTGACATCACCAACGTGGACTCCGACTGGGCAGGTTGTGCGACTTCAAGACGAAGCACTTCCGGCATGGCTTTGTACTTTCTGGGCGCTCTGATCGCTTCTCAAAGTCGAACACAGGCTACAGTCGCTCTCCGACCAGAAAGCACTCTTAGGAGCAGAAAACACCATTCTCCCACTGGAACCAAGTAAAGGTGCTGATGACTGCTGACCACATGATAAATTGCATGAGAAAAAAAAGAAAGGAACCAAAAATTGGCGTGAAAAAAAAACAGAAACCAGTCAAATTCCCAAAAAATGTTTCGAACTGTAAGGGCAAAAATTGCAAGATAGGGAAAGTATCACAGAATCGTGCAAATCAGATTTGAGATTTCCCATTGGTTTGAGATTTTGACCGTTGTGTACAAGAAACGTTTGAATATTGGTGAGGACAGGACTAAACATAGAAATTGCACCATAGATTTCATCTGTTTTTGGGTTTTTTGTACTTCAAAATGTTGGATGTATTGGCAAGACAGCAACACTGTTTTCAAGACCGTGTTCTATTATTTTTTTGCGTTCGACCGATGGTTCGCACAGTTCTGACACGACATGCAATGACAGCACCAGTACATGATTAAACAAAAAGAACCATCCACCTATCAGAGATCACAATCCTGTTGATCAAAATTATCATGTAGCACACCTGTTTATTGATGAAAACTGCAATACAAATTTTGTTGCAAGCCTCTAGGTTCCTCATCGCTTGCTGTTATTTGGCGATGTTTTTTTGTGAATTTGTGCATCACTGATTTTTGAACACTTGGAGGCAGAAAAATAGACGTGAAACGCAACACAATCAGTGAAAATGGTCATTGCGGGTGGAGGGCCAACCGCGAAATCTCGACCAAAAAGGGGATGGATCTCAGTGGGGGCCACCAGAAAAGAGGGCGAACAAGAAAACCCTATCAACACCTAGCAACACTTGCGGTTTCGGGGTGTGTAACAGTCAAGCATCCATATTGTTGATGACGGTCAACCCCCCCTGCATATTAAAATTATTTATACTAATATACATATACAAATACATATACATATACATCTACATTTACATTTACATTTTCATTTACATATACATATACATATACATAAACATATACATATACATATACATATACACATATATCTATATCTATATATCCTGTATTTTCATGTGCTGCCTCTGATTTTATGGTGGTTTGTTCAGATGCTCATTTATATGGTTGGGTGGAAAGTAGCTACTAATGGCTTCTTTCGTAGCTTTTCAAATTTTTGATGGCAAATTGACGATGAATTTGGGGTAAACTCACCATGCCGGATTTTTTTTTTGCTGAGTCCGCGCATGAGAATGGATTTCTTAAGGTCAGAGAGCTTCCGACCTTGCTGAGAGTTCGCTGTGTGACCTCGAGCAAGAGCAGGAATCCGAAAGGGTTTCACCATAAAAAAAGGACAATGGTCGAAAGATTCTTTGGGATTCAACGATCCAATTGCTATCCCTAGTTCTTCTGACAATCCTGCGGTCCAATGTTGCGGTTTTGGAATTTTGTGCTCAAATTTTGCCTGTAAGCAGAGGAAAGCTGACGACAGGTCTGATGGATTTGATTGTGTTGAGTGATTGGTTGAATAATGTGGTGGTTGAGGGAATCCATGACACAAGGAAAAAAAAACCATTGAAGTGAAATTTCTGTTCTTTTTCGCGGAAATTTGGCATGTTTCACTCTGGCAGGCATTTAGAAACGGTGTGTTGTTCAAGCTGTTTTCAGTAAAAACAACGTGGACAACAACTATCTTTAATCATTTTCACTTAGCGAAATCAGATTATGGAATTTGGCCCAAGCTAGGTGTTATCAGCCAGTGTCTCTATTCAAAGATTTTCATCATCAAGACTCCAGCTGTGGACACGCAGGAGTGAAACTGAGGAAGCTGAGGAAGCTGAGGATGTGGATGAGGACGTCCTATGTTGATGTTCGGGATTCGATCATGGAACCATCACAAAGGAAAATGATGGAAATTTCATGAAATATCCATGAACATGAAATTCTGTAAATTCCCAACTAATTAGACAGGGTAACCTCATCCCCTTTTATCTGAAATGCATGGACCTAGAAAACTGGACACTGACTGACTAGAAACAAATCGACGTGCAGTATATTATTGATATTACCGAAAAAAAGGGAAAATTCTCACTTCCCGGACCCGTCCGAAAACAAGATAGGAGGCCCACTCTTGGCAGTCAATTTCCAAGTGAATTGTTTCTGGGGACCCTGCTTTGCCGGTGTAGGTCTGAGACAGAATGCAGATTACTTGATTCATGCTGGCAATTCTGCTCGGGTAATTTCCCCTTGTCAGCCTAAGACTTTGATCTTGTGCAGGAGCTTCTACAACCCACCTTGGCCGCAGCCATGGTGACAAAGAAGACCAAGCTTCAAGCACTTCACTAGACATTTCCATACAAGCTTAGCTACTGAAATATTGAGCGGCATGTGAACGTGAGATCTGTAATGTTGGCAGCCAAGAGTGAGCATTCGGATGCATTCGGACAATCCAACGATGGGTCGAGCCGAGAGGCTCTTGTAGGGCCTACGCTCACCTGACAGACATCACTACTTCCACTTCCTTTCAAAGAATCTCTGGACTGTTGAATTTAACGGATTCTGCGTCATGCAAACCTAGATCTGACTGCTATGCAGAATCTTTTGTGCAGAGCGAATCTCACGCTTTGTCCACGAATCTGCCTACGCTTTATCGAAATGTTGAGATTCGGAAAAAGACTGCTTGTACTTATGCCAATGAATCTGGCTGTACTTAGACGTGAGAAGAACTGGATAAACCAAAGGAGTTCGCTGCACAAGGCCAGGGGTTGAGAATGGTAGCTGCATAACACTTCCACTAGAGCTGAACGGTTCCACGCTGTCTTCGTCTTGCCTGAAAGTTGTTTCACCCCTGAAAATGTTGCATACAGCTTGAGAGGCTGTAGTCAGCCGTCTTTTCCTCTGAGAAAAGCAGTCCAGAAGTTCACATCAGTAGTTGGCCTATTGAGGACTTCAAGCAAATAGATTCTTGAGTCTTGGCACAGCCAACGGCTGGAACACATTTCCCTGGATAGATTGCTATGGCAATATTGGGTGGCAATGGCATTTGAATTCAGGTCTTGAATGCCAGCAGGTAAGACTGAGCATTCAGAATCCAACGATGGGTGGAGCGGGAGCAGCGCTTGACAGACATCACTACTTCCACTTCCTTTCAAAGAATCTCTGGACTGTTGGATTTAACGGATTCTGCGTCATGCAAACCTAGATCTGACTGCTATGCAGAATCTTTTGTGCAGAGCGAATCTCACGCTTTGTCCACGAATCTGCCTACGCTTTATCGAAATGTTGAGATTCGGAAAAAGACTGCTTGTACTTATGCCAATGAATCTGGCTGTACTTAGACGTGAGAAGAACTGGATAAACCAAAGGAGTTCGCTGCACAAGGCCAGGGGTTGAGAATGGTAGCTGCATAACACTTCCACTAGAGCTGAACGGTTCCACGCTGTCTTCGTCTTGCCTGAAAGTTGTTTCACCCCTGAAAATGTTGCATACAGCTTGAGAGGCTGTAGTCAGCCGTCTTTTCCTCTGAGAAAAGCAGTCCAGAAGTTCACATCAGTAGTTGGCCTATTGAGGACTTCAAGCAAATAGATTCTTGAGTCTTGGCACAGCCAACGGCTGGAACACATTTCCCTGGATAGATTGCTATGGCAATATTGGGTGGCAATGGCATTTGAATTCAGGTCTTGAATGCCAGCAGGTAAGACTGAGCAGGGGAGCAGCACGATGGAAGTCTTTGTAGTGCATTCCGGATTGCCGGTAGCAGCATAAGACTTCCACTAGACCTGAATGATGCCTGAAAGCCGTTCAGCTTCTGAATACGCTACACACAGCTTGACGAGAAGGACAAGGCAGTCCAGAACTGTTCAAGCGTCCAGATTTGCTGGAAAAAGTCGTTGGCCTGCAGCGGCTTGAGAGGACATCAAGCAAATGGGTTTTGAAGTCACGGCCAAAACTATGCCACTGCACCATTCCTCACTACAGATTGAAGTTGTGGTTCTTGACTCTGCAGGGACATATCTGTCCGGCAAACTAGTAGTGAAATGCTGTATGAAGTCTTTGCATGGTCAATTTTGACCCAGGTATCCTTTTAAAGACAGTACGTCGCCATGGGAAAGACTAGTTATGGTTGATATTGGACAACTGCTGTGGCTCCAAGAATGGAAGGATGGCTATGCCCGCTGGTCACAGTCGCAAGACTTCAGCGACTTCGATCAGTGCATTTTGAGACCAAAGGATAGCACATGAGATCCCGCGAACAAGAAACAAGTCTGCAGTTTGCAGATGGTAATCATGCTCAAGCGGAGAGCAGCAAAGGCTTTTGCCAAGCCAAGTGACCACACATCAAAGGCAGCATGGTCGGTGCATGCAATCATGCAGTGGCGTTCCCAAAGTGTGGGTTGCAGTGGTTTCCTTGATGGCGATTGTTTGGATGCTTCCCCGGGTGCAAACTTATTCCAATTGCGGCTTCTTGAAGTTGCTTTTGAATTGCCCAAGTCAAACAGTTGACCCAGGACTTGCGTCAGCCGTAGATATGTCTCTGCAAGACATTGTGGAATGGCGGGGTGTGGCCGGCGGCTGGTGGCCTGCCCACACCCCGTAAGGCTTTGAAGTAAAATCTGGATTGCCAGTAGCAGCATAGCATTTCCATTACAGCTGAATGATGCCTGAAAGCTGTTCAGCCCCTGCATACTCTACAGAAAGCATCTTGCCGAGTATGTTGCGTACAGCTTAGTCAAAGAATCGTCCCAAACAGAGATGTTGAATTGACATTTCATGGCTGCTGGCATAGTTTTCGAGTTCGATGCCAGCCGTCATGCGGTAATTGTTTTGCTTGGCTTGGGANAAGAATTGTGGTACAGTCTAAATTTGATCCATGAGTTTAGATCCTTGTTTTGCCCGAAGGTAATTTTTGTAGGAAAGCTTACCCACAGAAGATGCCTTTGTGGACATGAGTGTTTTTCTGTGGTTGCGCAAGCAACGGCCAAGATTTGCCCAAAGCCAGCCCAAGGGCTATCTTTAAATGAAAGAACTTGATAGAACCACCAACAGGGCCAACGGATTCACCCATATTCCCCAGGAAATCAAGAATGGTAAATGCTTAGCCTGAAGCTAAAGCTCATCCATCATGCTTCCATCCATCCAATTCATTTTGGTGAGTTTTCTTTCTCACCCATGTATGGTCAAATTTCGAGAAACGATGCTTTTGGTAGATGTGGTTGTTTGCCTTGAACATGACTTGGTCGCTTTGTGAAGTTTATTGGGATCTGGATTTTGAACCCTCTGAAAACCAGTGGCGGGCAGCCAATGGCATTTGGGGGGTTCGGTATGTGGCTTGGAGGTTATTTTGAGTCCTGGATTTTAATAATTGATCCATCGGTGCTAAGCTCTGAAATGCCAGTGGCGGTCAGCCAGTGGTATTTGGACTGTCCGGAAACCCCGCACCACCCAAAGTCATAAACCTGCGCAGTTCAAGCAAACTTGCCTCGGTTCCCTGAAGCACGCGGTGAGTAATGAACCAGGGGTTTGCAGCAGAACTCCATTGATCATTTTTGTTTTTGGTGAATTTGGCGCCTCTGTACCAAGCTAAATATATTGCGGACTGATTGAAGGGCAATGTGCACGGCCAAAGCGGTGCAGCACCACCCGCGGTCAAGTCAATCTCCACTAGCAGCGTCACAGTGGACGTGCCAGGTCCGATGAACGTCGAAATGGTCGGCGTTGAAAGAAACTCATCGTCAGATCTCGGATGTTTTGTACAATTGGTAAAGGAAATCTGACGTGAATACCATCGCTCGGGACGATGATGCCAATATCCACTTTCGCTTGTTTAGAACAAACAACCAAGCTAAATATAAAACCTGCAATGCAAAACAGGTGAAGCTGCGAAGTTGTAGGTAGCCGCACTTGGCAACGCAAACATTGCTTGGCCCTCTAATTCTCCCATCAGAACGCTTGTTGGCGAGGACCTTTCAATCGCTGCTTGTGCAAGAGCCATGCGCAGTCGTAAATTTGTTTCGTGACTTGGGAACCATGGGGTAGTTGCAACTTGCAGCTACTGGAATTTTTCAGAACTGTTTGCACCAGATCTGTCTGCTTGCAGAAACCAAGTGTCAAGAAGAGTTTCCGAGCTTGCATAGGGCGATGCGTTTGCCCTTTACACCACACGGAAGCACTGTGTGGATATTGGCCGTTGGTAGGGTATATGATATACGCTTCAGCTACTTTTGCCAACAAGCTTGAGACATGCAACATGAAGCTTGAGCGCTTGTGTGAAAAGCCCCAACGTTTGAAGGCAGACCTTTGTGATATACCCTTGCTAGAAGAAGGATGGTTCTTGGAGCATAACAGCTTGTCAGTAGCTTTTTCCATCCAACCAGTCTTTAGTCTACTTTTGGGCACCAAACAGGCAAATAAGCTTCACTTTTGACAAGAGTGTTCGCCAAATTTGGTTTCCTGGACTTTTCGTCTTGGTCCATTCCTTTCCATTCCTTACATTCCAAAATCTTCCGACCTATAAGTTGTGTCAAAATGATACTTGCACACTTGGATTGACTGGCCTCCTTTGGCAATCGCAATGCTGAAGCGATGGTCCAAGTGTTGTTCTACACAGACTATGGAGGATTGTGGGCTGGTAGCTTGCAATTCCCTGTCTTTGAGGAATTTAAAGATGGACAATATAGACTTGTTGTGCGACAGATTTCCTGAAAGTGAGTTGTTTGTTTCCTTCTCCGCCAAGTGTAACTGACCCGACACGTGACTTTGTGATACCAAGAGTGCTGTGCCGGTGCAGTGCCGGTGCTGCGCCCCTAGCATCCGTCTGATCTACATTTCACGGCACACAGACAGGCAGAGTGTGAACCTGTGGCTTTTCGGCCACGCGGCCGAAAAAAATGGGCTGAGTCCGACGGGCAGAGTTTCTACTGAATTCCGTCGGAAAAATCGTCGACCTTCACAACGGAGATAACGTGCAGAGAGGCCCTCGGATCCGCAGAACATGTCCACAGATTTTCTGTCTGCAGATTGCTTTCCAATGTGCAGAACATGTGTTTTTTTCGTGTTTAAGAGATGAAGGGAGATAATTTGCAATGTGCGTATGGAAACAGCTACAAGAGGTTGTGGGCTCCGCAGGAATAGTCAGATGCACACGGGTGGAAGCATGAGATGTGTCAGATCTTTGAAGCAATCAGATCGCTTCTTTTCTTAGCAAAGCATTTACAGCTGAATCACATTCTCATGACCCCCAAGCTATGAGAGTGAGAAAAGGATTTACACACCTTGCATCTGGCTTGTAAGCGTGGACAGGTCAATGCATGCATAGGCTTTTTTATGTGTTGATGACTCCATTTTGTGGGAAGCGCAGGGTCTGAAATGGTCCTAAAGTGCCAAAAAGCGAAGCTGCGAAGTTTGTTGGTAGCGATCAGTTTTCCCAAAACGATCCAGGTTTGTGTTGGGGAAGATCTGGCTTTTCTGATTGTTGATTTGACATGTCATGGTCACTGGCATAGTTTTCGATTCCGATGCCAGCCATCATGCGTTGGTAGTTACGCTTGGCTTAGGAGCCATCGAAGTTGTAGTGGATGGTGACCTGCAGCGCGGAAGCAGAACTTGGTATCCAGATTCCAACTGTCACTGTGTGCTGGTCTGAAAATATTGGAAAAATAATCCCCCTTACAATTTCCCCTACAGAATGGCTGAACTTGAGTTGCCTACAGAAGCTTTGTAGGGTACTATTTTGTACGGTTAAAGTGATGTTAGGCAGAGCATTTTGTAGATAACAGGCATTTTGTAGAGAATAGATGTTTATCATGTTTTTGCAAAACCAAAGATTCATTTTGTAGACAATCAACATGTCAGATGATGGAACCACTAATCATCTTTTTGTAGAGGCTAAGCATGGATGAAACGCATGGAACATTTTGCATGTTGCGAGCCTGTGCCTGATTAATTTGTAGTTAAGTTGGGACATTCCATTTTGTAGTGATGGTGTTTTCCACATGTCCTGGCCGCTTGGCCTTGCAGTTTTGTTGCAGGATAAGTTTGGAAAATGTGGAGGTTTTTTTAGGATGATGATGCTGTATGATACTTTTTGAGTCTACGATTATCACCGATGACCACCCGGGACCACTACAAAATGGTTTTTGAAACACCGGTATAGCTCTAGATGATTCCCCAAGTTTGCCTGGAATTGGAAAAGCCTACAAAATGCATTCTGGGATTTACATAAGATGTTGTATCGGGCCTTTTTTCTCCATGTTGGCCTTGCAAAAACACTAGATCATTTTGTAGAAAACCTGTACTACCCAAAATGTAGACCAAATAAATTTTCAGCTGATCATTTTGTAGACCCAGGGAATCGCAGACTGCTTTGTACCTACAAAAAAGGGAGCACAAGTACACCCCCTGAATTGTAACGGGGATGAAAAATAGAACTGCACAACGGGCCACTATGTATACTGTATACCCAAAAGTTCTGCAGCAATTGCAAGGATAAGAATACTTGTTCGATCCTGTTCATCCTTTGATTTCTGACCCTAGAGTTGATCTCCCAGAGCCATCCTGTTCACTACTGAAATCGGCGGAAGGAATAGACAAACATCAAGCATTGATGGCAAATTATCGAAATCTCTTCAACTCTTTTCTGTTTCAGACCCTAGAGTTGATCTCCCAGAGCCTACTGCCATCTCAAAATCCCGCCAAAGACCCAAGATCTCTACGACAAAAGGCAGCTGTGAGAGAATCAAAATTTTTGGCCAGCCACCAGTTAGCAGGTTTCAAATGGTCCTCAGTAATCATGTAGTGCAAACAAGGTGAAGCCGCAAAGTTGTCGGTAGCAACCAGTTTTCCCGAGACCATCCAGGTTTGTCTTGGGGAGGATCTGGCTTTAACCAAGTGTTGATTTGACATTTCACGGCGACTGGCATAGTCTTCGAGTTCGATGCCAGACATCATGCGGTATTAGATTTATTGTCTTGGGAGCCCTCCTAGTCCAAGTCTTGCCACTGGCAAGGGTGCCACTGTTGAAGTTGCACGGCTACCCGAGTAGAGATCATGCAGCGGAAAAAAGGCGAAGCTGCGAAGTTGTAGGTAGCGACCAGTTTTCCCAAGGTGATCCAGGTTTGTGTTGGGGAAGCTCTCGCTTTTCTGATTTGTTGATTTGACACTTCAGGGACACTGGCACATCTGTGAAGTTCGACGCCAGCCATCATGCAGTCTTCGATTTGCCTGGCTTGGGCAGGGTTGAAGCTAAGATGTGGACCTTACTAGGATCACAGGGTGCAAAATCAGATTCTGTGTCCATCAAGTGATTTGAAACTGGCACCACATGTCACATCCCGGCTTTCTCAAACAATTTGATACTGGCATCGTATGTAATATAGATAGATGCCCACTCCACAATCATGCGTAGAGGCCTTGCTTACTGAATATGGGCTTATGCCTTCCGTTAGAAAAAGCTGAGCTTTTTACCTCGGACCCCCCTCCCCCCGAATGAAGTTGCACTGGCAAGGCGCCACAAGTTTTTTTCCCAGTTGTGCTTGTCATACGTCCCGTTTGGGCCCATATCTCTAAAGCAAATGCGGTTGCACAGGAATAACAAC
>DF245902.1:0-14323 GCA_000507305.1 Breviolum minutum Mf 1.05b.01 | reverse complement strand
ATCCTTGAATAGGATGGGACCTGGGACCTACAGACAACGCCACAGGCGGCAGACACAGAAGTGAGTTTGGGTATGTGTGGCAAGACACTCGGAACACAAACAGAACAGGCTGGGAGCACGGAGAGAGTACGGGTCCAGCAACAGATCTGTGGATAAGTCATACAGATTCTTTGTCAGCCTGGGAGTGATTTCTTGGCACGAGTAGCCTTCAGGAAAGAAAACAATCATATATAGATATATACATATATATACATATTTATACATTGTATGTCTACTATCTCTTATCTACCATCATTTGTTTGGAAAAGACAGACATGAGATGGTTTCAAGACTATCGCTATGAAGTGCCATCCTCTGAGCCAAGGATCGTCTGTATCTTCGTTGTCATGACACTGCTGAGATTGATCTCCTTCGTCTACATCATGACTGAAGTGGTCATTTTGACACAAGGTATGCTTGTTTTTGGCCTCTAAGGTTTGACCTTTGATGAGTATAATTTCTTTCAATGGAATCGCCGCACTTGTAGCCCCAAATCTTAGGCAAAGGAAAATAATGGCACCCTGTGGGCAGGAGACCTGTTCACTACTATGTCTCCGATCACATCGTCCTAGTGACGCTTGGATAACGTTGCCAAAGCATTGTGGTCGACTCGTACCGCATTGTGGGTGTAGATGTGTAGATTCGGCTTTGAACACCCAGGTGACCGAATATGACCCTGTGTGGATTATATGGGATGACACTGGAAAAAATATCTACACTGAAAAAAACATGTATTTTCACTGGCATTTTTTTTGCCACTGGAAACCAAATAATGTTACTTCGTCCTCAGGTGCTGGGGCCCTGAGGTCTTCAGGTCCTCAGGTTCTTGAGTCCTTAAGCTCGCAGGTCTCCAGGTTCTCAGATCCTCAGAATCTTGGGTCCTTCGTTCTCAGGTCCGTGGTTCTTAGGTCCTCGGGTTTGAATGTTGTCAGGTCCTCAGGTCTGCAGGCTCTCAGGTCTTGAGCTCATGACGTCGGCAGGTCTCCAGGTTCTCGGGCCCTCAGGTTCTGAGGGCAGTGTGGCATGGGCAATCAAAAATTCAGCGCATGGAAAAAGATCAGAGATGATCAGAGCATCAAACAAAAAAAGATCAGAGCACAGGGGAAACGAGGAAACAAAGAACGAAACAGCGAGGAGGTGAAGAAAGGAAGAAACGAAGACACGAGGAAACGAAGACACAAAGAAATGAAGCGCCAGAGAGATCACTGCAACAGCAACAACAAGAACAAGAACAACAACAACAACAACAACAACAACAAAAANCAACAAACAACAAACAACAAACAACAAACAACAAACAACAAACAACAAACAACAAACAACAAACAACAAACAACAAACAACAAACAACAAACAACAACAACAACAACCAACAACAACAACAACAACAACAACAACAACAACAACAACAACAACAACAACAACAACAACAACAACAACAACAACAACAACAACAACAACAACAACAACAACAACAACAACAACAACAACAGCAACAGCAACAGCATCCTGCACAAATGAGCGCAAGTGAGTGCAAGTGAGCGTCCTTGCAACCAGTGCCCTGGGGGCGAAAGCAAGGGGGGGTTCAAAGAGAGCCCAACAGGCACCCGTAGCGTCGGGACTGCCAAACACAGGAAGGGCCACAGAGACCAGCACGGACTGCGGCCAAGACATGGAATGAAAGAGAAGCATGCCACACACTTGGATAGAACAATTGATGGCTTAATAGCCAAGTCTTCGTCGTGTGATTCCGATAAAGTAGATTGGAAGCAGCAGCTTGACAACACAAAACCAAAAGGAAACCGCAACATTTGCTGATCACCATGGACATGAGGATTCGGAGTAACAGGTACGTCACGATGATCAGTCGTGATATCCTCCCAATTCATGAGTAGCTTCGTTGGCAATGGACTCATGAATGGGCCATGGCCCCCTGCTCCGGAAAAAGAAGTTTTACGTCTTTACAGACGGGCCACACACACAGGGCGCATTTACGTGTTTTGGGCGATAATTTTTTCCAGGGCCCGGATTTGAAGCCCCTTCCACAGTTTGAGTTCGGAATAGTTCTCTTCATTAACGGCAATTTTTTTTGTCCAGGTTCCTGTGGAAAATTTCTGTTCCAGGGGGAAATATTTTTTTTGAGGGTCCAGCCCATCATATGGTGACCTTTTTGTGTTAATTTGTTTTATATGCGACCCGCTGGATGTAAATTGACGGGAGTGCACTGTCCACGATTCCCTTTTTGCTTGGGATTTAGCAGAGCTCCTAGACGTGAGACCGGAAAACTAATGGCAACTCAATTATCTGACTCTGTATGGGTTATGCGAAGGCCTAGCGCATCGAATGGTATTGAGTGGTAGAAATGGTAGAACACTGTAGAGCTCGATAGAAGTGTGTTCCCCAAGGACATCGATGTTGGCGCAGCTCCAGATTTGTTCAACTCTTTCAAAAGGTCCGAGTCTCACATATTGGATGACTTGGTTGATGGTCTTCCCTTGCCTTTTCGAGGCAGAAGGGTCGTGCAATGTCGTGTATTCACATTTCACAACAAGCGAAACAGAAGTACGGATTATATAGATGACTAGATGATTGTAGTGTGTAGGGATTACATGGGATCATGTAACATGGATTTACATGGAATGATAAACCTGATTGATTGAAACCTGAGGGCTCTATGATACTGAGGTAGGCTTTGGTTGCAATCTGGTTCCTGACAGTCGTTTGCACCATGTTGCCCGCCCTGAAAGGCTTTCATAACTGCTTGGTTCTATCACACTCGACGAGCCTCACGGGTGGGTTTGTTGGTGGGCGCAATACTTTTTCAGTCTTTTGCTGTTTGTTGGATCTACTGCTACAAGCAAGATGAGAGTGAGGCGAAGGAACATTCAGATGAATACGAGGAAATGCGTGATGGCCAAGAAAACCGCTCAAGCGGCAGCAAAAAGTAGACAACGCCGTCCAAGTTGCAATGAAAGGACGCAATGGCACCTTTGCGATCGGTGGCGATGCACTTGGAAACACGAAGAATATCCAAGTACCCATGGATTTTTTTCTTGGCTGGTGATCATTGAAAGTTCCCCTGCAGTTGACATTGTTCAACACTTCAACCAGGGTGGCTGCCGGGTAGCTAATTTGATTAGTTGGCTCGGGAAATGTACGTATGGTAAGCCAAAGTTTGCTTCGGCGTTGAATTTCACACAATTTTGCGAAGACAAAAAAAACACGTGCGCATGGCAGAAATCCAACGCGCCTGAGATGTTCCTAGATGGCTTTGATATGTGGAGTTGATATTATGCATGAGGTGATGACTTCGATTTGAAGACCATGTTCTCAGCTTTTCAGCTGCATGACTGTGTACATTACAAGTCTGAGGATGTTGGGACTTTCAACATTTTGCTGCCAGGGGGACATGGCCTCCATACAGATCTCCGAGAGAAAGCGTCGAAGCGACGAGTGCGGATGCCACAGACGTCATGGATGACTTCACAAGTTCAGCACATGCAGGGCGACACGCGACATCCACGTATTTGCAGCCTAAACTCGAAACAGATAAGATGAAGCTGTTACGACCCAAGAGGTCTATTTAACTATCACTGAGGTGTAGCTGTTTCAATGAAATCAAGACAATTCTCAGTACAGTTTTCGAAACATGATTTCGATCAAAAGATACTGTATCATGAGCAATACTGCGCAATTGTCGCAACCAGTTTTTCTTGGCAGTTTGTCCGACTCTCCTGGCCAAGTGAACCCGTGAACCCCCACTTTTCGGGACGCCGCAAGATGCCGCACGAATCGATTCCGTCGTGAGGTCATGGGTATCCTCAACGGCATCTCCGACGAGCCGGGGACTAAGATGGCAAGACTAAGAGTGCTACAGTGCTACAGTGCTACGCTATAGGGAACTTTCAAGTCTGCAGGGTCCAAGCCTTCTCAAAGCAAGCGGTCACAGTTTTGATATTGAAACACAAAGCATTTGGATATATTTTGTATTTGAATGTATTTGATTTGCACAGATGAAGTGCAGCCAGGTGGAATCCTTCCACTGATCCGCACATCTCCATGCGTGAAACACTGAGATCACAGAAAAATATGGCCAAAAACCCACAGGGGGTATACCGCATCAGGTCCTTTGTTCAGCACTGTCCGCTCAAAGCTGACAGCCACTAAGCATCACTAGCCTAAATTACCAGTGGACAGTCAGGCCCCTAAATTATAGGGCCGAGAGAGCTATGGGGAAACGGTGAAACAGACTGATGTGGACTGTGAGACGGCGAAACAGCTTTTGCCAAGGCTTTGGAAAGGAGAATTTTGAAGAAGGCAAACGCTGCTGCAAGGCTTGCAATACCCAGAACTTTTGAGACATTCAAGAGCTTTGATGATGACGACACGAGTGTCGTGTCGCCACATTTTTTTGCACTTTATGTCTAATTTCAACAACATTGCAGCAGTGTAGGAGGTGGTGTATTCATTCTGACTCAGTAAGTTTCATAAGCTTGCAAGGAGTTGGAGATAGACGCCTCAAGACCACAAGCAGCTTCCATTCTTAAACTCTGGGTGTTCTACAATTTGTTTTTCCTCGTAGAAGGCATGTCAGGCATGTAACAGACGACGCGACGATCTTGCCTTGAACATAAACAACATTAACATTCAATGACAAAATTTTGGGTCCAAGTCCATGATATGAACTCATGATACTGCATGATACCGCTATATACATCTCGAGTGATCTCGATCTATGCATGGCAATAAAATGTGGAATAAACATAAACCGCATAAACATCAAGGAAACGACCACCGAAGCGTTGTTGCGTGGATTTGAGGGTCGAGACCCGACCATGATCTTTTTGTAATTTTGCCAATCTGTCAGCGCAAGTGTTGCAGACGAGGCAGAGCTTCAACGTCAGTTAGGCCTGCTCGAGGACACCCAACTCATACCGTAGAGCTGTTCTCAGGAGGCATGCCTTTGAAATCGTTTGAGCATAGGAGATTACTCTACATATTCTATTCTCCTCCGGTCGTGTTGAAATGATGTTTTTTTTCATTTTCGGGCATGCTCGCAGGTGCTATGAGCAACGCAGAAGTTTGAACACATCCTAGATATGAGTGATTCAGTGATAAATGATAAGTGATAAGTGATATTGTGTGATTTTGAAAGGAGGTGCGCTTGATGGGGATTGATCAATGTGTGATGGTTGAAAGCGCTGATGGCCCAAGGGCATTATGGTGTGGATTGTATACTTGTCTCTGAGAGTCCTGAAAACCGAGACAAACAACACCAGTTGGACTTACAATGACGTTCCTACATGTTTAATAGATGTATGATGTTCTATTCTTTGTGTATTCGCATGATTTCACATCCTTGGCGTTTTAAGTGTTCTTGGAATTTCTTGGATAACCAGTCCAATTTCGAAACAGCAATGCACTCCGCAGGATCCGAAGTTGTGCCTCATTGGCTTTTGCGGTCGGCTTTGCTACCAGAAGGGCATTCACTTGATCCTGGACAGAACTGAGGGATGAGGGATAGATAGGGATAGGGATGAGGCACTGATGAGTCATAATAATTGTGAGTTGAAATTATTTTACAAATAGATTTTGATTGAATCCCAAATTGCATTGAACTACAGTGAACTACAGATTGCAGTGATTGCTTTTGAAACCTGTTTGGTTTCAAGCGATTGCAGGAATGCTTGCCATGGCTGATGAGGAATGAGGCCAGTGATTCTTGAGCTGTGTAGAGGATCGAGGCTGAGGACAGACCTTCCCTTTTTGACCAACGGATACCTGACCAGGGCAATGGGGTGAATGGTTTCGTGCAAGTCGCGTGAGGATCCCGGTTGTGACGTTGTTCATGTCAAGAAAAGTTCGCTGTTCCTGCAAGCAGAGCACACAATCAGAATCCAGAATCCAGAAATAATATGAACGATTCAGATAAAGCCAAAGAAGCCGATTGCAAGCAGAATTCTAAGAGAGATATAGAGCAATGCTGGACAAACCGAGGATGATGGGCAAAGGAGACTTGAAGTATGAGCGAGAATTGAGAAAGGCGGAGGAGCGGCGTGTGACGCTTTTTTCATCTGTGGGATGTGCCACTTCCTGGCTAAACCGCAGTAGTCAGGTGGAGAAGTTGCATTCATTTTGCAGCTATGCATATCCAATCAGCAATCAGCAATGCATGTAAATTTGCCAGAAGATTCTTACTTCTGCCTATTAGCCCTTACATCAAATGTTCAGAGATTGATTGTTCTTGCAATGTTTTGCATTTGTTCATGTTTGCATCAGCCAAGACAAGCCGAATGGGATCAAATGGAAGTTTGTACATTCTGCGATTGACAGTTCGCAGGTCCCGACAGGCAGGTCTGGCTATCATACAAATACTTTGATTGAAAACAGTTTTTTGATTTTGTAGAAATTATGTTTTCTGCGATTTGTTCACGTGGTATCACCTCGTGCATTTCTTATCATTTCATATCATTTCTGCATGGAAATCATGTTATTTATGACATGTTCCATGATTGGATTACTTAGCTTCTTTTGGTGTCCGTAATTGTGCGAATGCATCAATCGTTGTCGCAGTTTCCTCTACTTGGACAATGATTTCAGCTTGCAGCCACCGCGAGTGCATTGCAATCAACTTTAGATAGGTTGGATATGGTTGGATGCCTGTTTGCGCTGGCTGGCTGTCTTCAGGAGACATATCCTGGACGCGTTTGCGCGTTTGTTGGGGCCTCCAGCGTGCAACGAAGCCTACTCGGAGAATATCCTTCAGATTTGCATCATTGAATTGTGGTTTTCAGATATCACTTTCCTTGCTCACTCCTGAGTTCCTATCCAAATCCTGTCACATTGTGAGTTTGTTCTGATACATTAATATATACGCATACCTATGTGTATTTCAGTATTTCATGGGATTTTCATTTCCGAGTTTCTCTGCATGGATGAAGCGATTGGTGGTACTTGTTCCGTCTTATTTCAAGGTCGGCTTCGATCCAATCATTGAGCATCGCATGATGGCGGGTTGCGACGTCTTGTTGATGCCCTCACAGTGCCAACACCATGGTACATCAAACCTTCGCATAAGCATCAAAAAAGAATTCAGAACACTTTCCAGGAAGCATAGCTCACATTACTTGTAGCACATATTTTCTCAAAACGATACATCGTCAAACACTTCATACTTCATCGACACTTTATCCCTGAAAGCACTTCCGAAGCTGATCCAGGTACGAGCCTTGTGGCCTTCCGCAAATGTATGCACAACAGTGCCCTGCGGCCATGCAACACGCCAGGGGCTTGTAACTGCTTGCAATGACTTATAATCTTTTGAGTTTCTATGACCCTTTTATCATATGTTTTAAATATTTCTTAATTTTTATTTTCCTTATAGCTTGTTTTCTTATTTTGTGTGTGTATTGACTCAGGGCTTGTCACTGTGGCCAGCTCCAGTGATTCAAGGGAGGATTTCAAGCTTCCAAACCTTTTGATTCGTGGCGAAAGAGCGCGGGAGGTATGCAACTCTTCCTGTAGTCCATGAAACTGGCGGCCTGAAGGACAGCAAACACCTAAGCAAAGATCGCATAAGATCGCCAAAATGGTCAACATGCCCTGTAGTTGTCTCTAAGTAAAATTGTGAATCAATATATAAATATTGCATATACTTATAGACTAGAGTTGATGACACATCTGCAAATGCAAAGTCTAGAAATTCATTGATTTGGAGCAATGCAGGTACCCGGAAATGAAACACCTGTACAACATCTGCAATTTAATATATTGTAATGATATCATTGTATAGATTTGTATAGAAAATTCCATACAATTCAATCAACTAGTGATATGTCTATATCATAGATTATCATAGTTTGAAACTGTATAATTATAGTCGATATATTCAAAGTATCAATCATTTTCTGATTTGCTGGGTTAGTTTGTTGGCTGTGTTCCATGTCGAGTGTCTCGCCTCGCACAGGACTCCGTTCGAGGTTTGTGGAGTGAGCAGGAAAAACAACATGTGCCGAGCTTAGTGCGTTACCTTTGACAGGTTACCAAAAGCCACTTTGCAATCTGAGAAAACATGAGAAATCATGAGGAACCTATTTGTACTGGTAGTGTTTTTGAGGGAAACATGTCATGATTGTGTTGTGTTGATATTTTTGGGTTAATGTTGAAATGACTACTAAGCCATGATGGCTGAGTGGAGTTTGGGAAGTTCAGCTGACCTCTTTCATTGCAGCATATTGGTTCTTGTTGCTCGTAATGTCGGCACGCCCTTAGCTCCCTCATTTTCAGTTTGACCTCAGAAACTCAAGTTACATGCTTTTTATGAGTTGAAGTATTAGGATACTGCAAATAATGTGCACTGGAGGGTGCGTGTCAACACAGGTGTAATTTGAGACGTGGGAGGACATCATAATGGTATGGCGATATGGCTTGAAGGAACCTGTAATTCCAGACTCTTGAAGTAGATACATTTCGATAATTGCAAATAAAAGGAAAGGTGGGGGTGTTCTGTCTCAGTCTCAGTTGTTGGGTGAGTTTCATGGAAAGATCTCAGTGCACAAACAAAAGGCATCAAACAATGGTCCATGTTCATTCTTTCATTCTTTCATTCTTGTCTACTACGTTACTACGCTTTCAATCATCTTTTCCCTTTTTTGCGTTGGAAGAGATCCGAGGAAGCCACCCGGTTTTGCGATTTATGCATGGACACGAGCATCTAAGTGTTTTGCACACTTTAGCTTTCGCTGGATTTGATGATTTTGCGGTTCTGTCCAGTCAACGGCAAGGCAACAGGCTTCCTTTTTGGCGGTTTTGACACCAACCGGTTGAAGCAGCGGCTGTACGAGGCAGTCCTAAATAGAAGACAGATTTCAAAAAAACATATTGTGATGTCCACATGAGCTCAAGTATGTCCTAGGCGGACATATGAGACCAGTTACCAGTTTCGAATAGTTTCTTGTTTTGAGTTGTGAGCTGACCGCAATGTAGAAACATGTAGAAACATGTTTGTTTTCAGCCGAACGTTGGCTTCAGGCCTTGGACACTTACCGGCACAAGAAGGCCCTGTGGCGAACCATGCAGATGAACGCCATCCAATGTCTCTTGGCAAATCAAAGCATCGAACATGGATGAAAAGACTCATGGTAACAATTACAATATTAAATGATATGATTAATGAAACATATTAAACACAAAGATAATTAAGATAATCAAATACATATAGTGTATATACGTAAATAAACTACATTCCCCAAAGAAATTGTGGTGGATGTGTTACATGGCCACTTCTATTTGTTCTGATTTGGGGAAGTCACAGAGGAACCAATCAAATAGAAGAAAAGGATGTAAGTCAGAGGTAAGCAGGGTCCAATTAGACAGGTTGGAGCTACTGCTGCGACATGCTCAAATATTGTCATATGAGTCATATGGGAACATATTTTCTATTGATTGCCACAATTGTATCTCCCATATTCATTTGATGCGACAATTTGTTGCAAAATTGCGCAGATGGAAAAAAAGTCCAGGAAAATCGGGGGTTTGATCAGGAAGTTTCTTGCAAAATTTTGGGGCTCAGACAGTGATGGAACTTATGGATTGTCAGCGGGTTGATTCATGTTTGTGCCAAACGTGAAAGCATTCGGAGCCCAGGTAATTACTATTGGCCTCAGGCGATCGATGAATACGTCTCTTGGATTCACTTTAGCTGATAGCCCATATTGATTCACAATGGTCCTGAATATTCCTTAATGGCCCCTTTGATTGGAAAGTTCATTTTCTCATATTTTCTGATTGCACATCGTTGCACTGTTTTGTGACAAACCTGAACGCAATGCCAGCAAAATGCCTGCCACGTTGATACATCAAAGTTCAGTACCTTGAGATCGAAGCCAACCGCGAGCCAGAATGTTGTGGGACGTTGTGACGTTGACTTGATCCGAGGAAAAGAACATCGACCAGGTCATGGAGGATCGATGATCAGAACCGGTGAAAGACTTGCAAATTGGGTCAAGTTGGTATTCGTTGATTTGTTGATGTTGCTATTTGTGTGGCGTGTACAATCTTGTAATCCTTGGAAAACTACTTCAGGGCAGGAGAAACTCTTTCAGTTTGACCATGACAGAAACTAGCAGACGAGCAATGCAACATATTTACCATGAGTTTTGCATTGTCTACGAGAAGATACAAACCAGAATTTGCACACAGATTTGCACAGAAGGCACACATGAAAGGAGTTTGGTCTCTTTATGTCTCCTCCAATTTATCATGACCTTTAGATGCTTTTACGATCTTTTACGTGTAGCTAAGAGTGCCCGATGGACTGGGATGGTGTTTCTGTTTCTACGTTTCCAAAACAGAAAATGTCAAGGCAAAGATGCCCTGTTTCTCACTTTGTAAAACTTTACAAAGATATATGCATAAAGTATCATAAAGTGTAGTAAAGTGTAGTGTACTGAATTGTACTGATATTCCGTGTTCAGGTGTTCTATTGCACCAGAATCAATGTGTCGAGTCATTTTGAAAGCGACGAATCCACGCTGCAGGATGAGCCTTGCCAGCGCTAAATTAATCTGCAATGCATTTCTCTCGACAGTGCAACCTGGTATCAAAGTTGAGGTGAGAGATTAGTTTGAGTTTTTTTCAAAACTTTTTGCACATTTTTCCCAAACTTTACATCTGAACCTCTCACACCTCAGGGGCCAGGTTTTGCCCTTATGATTTTCTACGTATTGCCGCGTATTGCACGTCAACTCAAATCGGAGCTTGACGTTCCCCTCGTCGAAGTGACAGAATACAGCACGATGCTCCAGGACAGCTTTGGCCAACTTTTAATTTGCGCCTGCTGTTATCTCTCTGCCTGTTGTGCTGAGCCACATCTACGCATTCAAATGGGTTTAGCATCATTTAGCCATCTTTGATTGAGCACAGTTGACCATGGCCGGAACCGAAACAGGATTTTGGTATGCTTTGGTTTTCGGTTGTCTGAAGAGATCGTGCTTTGATAAGAACGGCAGGGACATACACAGGGAGTAAAGTGCTTGAGGCATTCATTATAGTCCCATGTTGCTCCACCATGTCCGCATACAGTCAAAGCATCTGTATGGCGTTCATGGCTTGGCATGGCCGACTTTCACCCTTCAAGCTTTTCCATGGAATGTTAGCATTCAATAGGATCCTGTAGGATCTCCAAAGGATCACACAGGCAAACAAAAAGCATCAAAAGACGTGTCCGGAAGCTGGATAAGACCAGCCCGCTGGATAAGACCAGCCCTTTTGCATCTTTTGCATTCCTTTTGCATCCTTTTGCTATGTTATCTTTTTTATAAGTTCTGCTGCTGTTAGAATTTTGTGCATCAGATATCACCGAGTTCTGATTTGAGAATATCTGAAGCCCGGCCAGGGCGGCGACTGTGCGAAGCTGAGCCATTTGCAGTTGGATTTTCCAAGGACCTCTACGTGATGCCCATATCCTGTATACCGATTCGCCGATAATTTCTTTCTTCATCCTTGCTCCAAAATATCTTTTAAGAAAAATATACAATATATATATACATGCATAAACACGTTTCCTAATCACCATTGGCAACTGCTGGTTACCATATGGATCCATAAGGCATTCCCTTTGCCTGAGGTTAACAAGAAATCTCCAGCTCAAAAAAAAGGAGAGGCGGCAGCAAAACAAAAGGTTTACTTCATCACACAGATCATCGTAGAATTGTTCAAAGCTTGCAAAACGTTGCATGCATAGACTTTTACATGTGATTGATCTGGATTTGGATCACGGCAGGTCTTGCGACGTCTTCTTGGTTACGCGGAAGATGCTAAGGCTGCCGAATCTGAAGGACTTGTCGAGCCGCCAGAGACGCGGTCGACCTCGGTCATGCCTCCCGTGCCGGTGCCATCACTGCCATCCGTGCCACGGACTGACCCAGTGTCATCGGTGTCATCGACGAGATCCCAACCAGCTGAGGCGCAGCACAGTACGATGTGTAGCTGTGATGCATCTTTCATCCAATTTGCTAATGCTGGATGTCGGATGTATAAATTCAGAATTTCAAAGATGCACAGAAGCATGCATACCGGATGCTGTATTTTTATGATTGTGTATCACGAAAGCTGGGTGGTCCCAGCTCGACTTACTGTAGCAGTAGGGGCCAAGATTTGCTTTATCATTGATTCTTACACAAGTTGGGGCGGTCAAACTGTGCAAGAATCAATCATTTTACTTCGGGGGAAGGGGTGGGGGGTCGTTTGGGGGTATCGATTCCGGCTGGGTCCGCGTCATGAGTTGGGCACTTCAGTTGGGCACTTCGGTCCTCTTCTTTGTCGTCGTGGTCGTCACTGTTGTCATCCTCATCCTCCTCATTGACAACAGTGACGAGGAGGATGAGGAGGATGCAGATGACAACGGAATTGATGACGACTGCGATGACCACGAATGATGAGAAGGCCTGAAGCGAGCAACTGAATTGCCCAACTGAAGTGCCCTGAGTCGGGAATTTCAGTTGGGCACTGCGGTAGTTGCGTCGTCGCCATGGTCATCCTCATCTGCCTCATCATTCTCATGCTCCTCATCCTCATTCATCCTCCTCATCCTCCTTCATCCCGGCTTTCTATCCTCCTAAACGTGCTCCTCATTTTTCTCCTTATATTCCTCACTGTGACGACCCGGGAGGTTTATACCAATGGGATTTCCAGTCTATGCCTTTGTTTCTGCAAGGCTCTTCCTTACATCTTCAAATTGTTAATCGTTCTACTTTCACTTTGCTTCCCCCCCAGCTTTCGTCCGCCCCATCACTCAAGTATTGTAGGGTAGCAATATGAAGCAAATCGTAAGCCTCGTAAGCATGTTGAAAGGAAACCTTTCCAACTTTGATGCATTCAGGCACTAGCTGCAGCCGCGGAAGCTGCACAAGTTTGTGGCCGCATGTTGCAGCAGGCAGTGGAAACGCATGCAGTGTGGAAATGCCAAGCAGTCATGCAATATCATGCAATCATGTCCCAAGATGCGGGATGTGAGAGCAAAGCTCTCAAGGAGGCATTGGATGGTAAGGGTGTCAGATGTCAGAGGCTTCAAATCAGACCGATTTCTTTTTTTCCCAAAGAGTCTTGATCCATCTTGATCCTTTGATATACTTTTATGATCTTCCGCAGTGGGCACTCAACCAGGGTGCCTTTTCGGCCTGGGAGCGCCGACCATATTACCAATCAGCGTTGTCACTGACAGGCAAACAGAGTCATAAATAGTAGGAAGTTTATGGATGTTTGAACAAATTTCCTTCAAAAAGAAGCAAACTAAGATAAGATAAGATGAAAACTAAGATAGTAGATGGAAAAGGATGCAACAAGATGCAAGTCGACATGTGGAAAGAGCTGTAAACATAACTGCTTTCAGCTGCGATTCAAACTGCGGCGCTAACCCCGCTTTTTCTGCCAGCCGAGCGGTTGCGCCGGTGGCATGATTCGCTACTCGGAGCGCCTGCCGAATTGGAACGAGTTGTGCCAATGTTCACAGAAATTTTCATCGAACTGGCACAATGGTACAGAAAGTATCTTGGGTAAAAGGAATGAAACATGAAAATTCTGTGAGAAGCCACGATATGAACCTTTGTGGTTGCAATTCTTCGATCCTTGGCAACTAGCCCTCTTTAGATAGCAGACATCAGATACTTTGAGATTGTTGAGATTGACTATCTAGATCGCTAGATGTTCTGAATCTCCAATTTAAAGAGATGTATCATTTCATTTTCATGCTAGTTATTGCTGCTTACAGAATTATTGCTGTTTACAGCGGCTTCGACAAGGACATTATAAATTTGTTGATTCCGTAGTGAGTGTTTGCACGCACATATGTTTCCACCGTGGCCTCGCTTTGCTCGTTGTCTCCAGGAGGGGATACATTTGCTCTTGCAGTTCAAAGGGTCTGTTTGTCCAAAGGTGCAAAAGGGAGAGTGTGGCACAGACAGACAGACAGGGAGCGGCAGAAAGTATTATCCAACCCATGTAATGTAGAAAGAAACAGCTCACAGTTTTTACCTCATTCACCACCTTGAATCTTTCATCCTCTGGGCAAAACCAATTACCAATGAAAGAACACATTAGACAAAGCAATATGGATTGCAAGAGCTCAAGCAGCTCTTAACTCAACTATTCCTGACAAAGACTTGTTGGTTTCAAGGCATACAAGAGTACTTTACCACATTCATATACTCGTATGTCATTTTGTACAACAAGCACGCTCATTTGCACATTTTTTCATACATACATACATACATACATACATACATAC
>DF245901.1:0-14048 GCA_000507305.1 Breviolum minutum Mf 1.05b.01 | reverse complement strand
GGCCCCCCACAGTAAGAGGGAGAAACACGAGAGAGGAAGGTACCGGGAGAGGAGCGCCCCGGAGAAGACGGAGCCCGCAACGAAAAAACTATGCGGGGCCCCACTCCTGGAGAGTGGCTGAAGAGAAGTGGGATGATGAAGGTGATCCGCCAGCCGTAGGCCATATTCCCGTACTACAGCCGCAAGGCGAGAACGGGAAAAGGGCCAGGTGTTGGGAACACCGGTTTCGGTTTGGATCCCATTGCTGCCAGCACGGGCGACCACATAGGCGGTTTGTCGACTGTTCCAAGCATGGCAGCAAGGCAAGCGATCTTCCCCCCACCGGTCATAGCACCTCCATGCGCATGCGTAAGTCTCTGGTAGCCTTGCACTATTTCTGTGGCCTGGAACATACTGTCTCCTCGGAGGCTAAAGACCGGTGCAATGCCAGGCATCATCTGCAGAACGGAAGGGCTCCTTGTTCAAAAGCTGCACGTGTCCCACGCCACAACGGGGTGTACGGCATTGATAGGCCTCAAGGAGGGCAGCCGCGTGCCATGGCCTGAGGTCCTTGAGGACAGGGAAAAGGACCCTGAATGTCCATTCGCCAATCAACACCCATGCTAGGCAGAAGTCCAAGGTGTACTGGAGACACATACCCATGAAATCGCCAGCCTGGTGATCCTCTCCCCACTATTCCAGACTCGGTTATTGATACTTAGGCTCGTAAAGTCCATAATGCTCTCCTCGTCCTACTCAAGCAACGTTCACCTGATAACACTGCATCCTGGCAGTCCTATGCTATTGCTAACAACATTATCGTCCCGGATCGCCTCTTGAGGAACTTCACCAAACACCGCTGCTGACTTTCCCACTCTCGCTGATACCATTGTCCCCAAGCGCCCCAGCCAAAGCTCTTGTGGCTGCCCAAAAAGGTAGCCTCACTGCTCTAACCACTAAAACACTCAATCCTCTGTCCCGGTGCGCTCTCCACAGACGCTGCCTTCTGCATCCTCCTCTACTTCTCCTCCTTTGCCCGCTCAAGCTCCCGTTACGCTCGCTGCTTCTCCCTCCTCACTCTCTACGATGCCCTACGATGCCCGAAGACTCCCAATTTCCAACCCTTTTCTCTTTGCCCCCAGCCACACTACCTCCCCCTCCTCAAGGGGTGGAGCCCTCCGCTAATATTGACATGCCCCCCCGACCCTTTTCCATGCCTACGTCCTCTCTGTCTGTCAATTGGCTGAAGAGTTTGTCAACCTTGAAGCCTCTTTTACGGATAGCGGCCGACTCAGCGCTCCTGAAATTCAGTCCTCGGACTATTCTACTGAACCACTCGACACACCGACCTTTAATGGCTCCATGCTTAAATCATTATCATGACCTCCTTCACTTTCTACATGATCAACTATCAGAATATTTCTCCTCGGTCCAAGATCCTGCGTTGGCTCAAAACTTTTTTCTTACCTTTATTGTGGGTCCTCCCAACCATATCAACGCTCGCCCTTGTCTCCATTCTCACATCATTGGATGTCACGTCTCTCTGCCTCAAGACTGTCATTCGGTTCTATTTGTTCCCGTCGGTCCAGAAAGTGTCTGGAACGGACCTCTTGACTGGGCACCTCTCTTGGTCTATCTTCTTGTCACAGCTCTTCCCAATCCGTCCGAGTGGCTTCACCATATAGGTGCACCTGCTCCAACGGGGGAAAAAAAAAATCTTTCCAAGACATCTTTCCAAGAACTCACGGATCTCTATCAATTTAACGCGAACTCTAAATTCCTGGTTCGCCATCCCTGTTTTGATTGCCCTAACAAGTGCAGGTTGTCTGGCCATCTCTGCATCACAATTTTGGCCTCCTGCAATACATAGGATGAGTGCCTTGTTAGTATTCAACGTCTGAGCCTTGGTCACCCTTGCCATCACTACTTTGGCCTCCCATTTGGGAATCCAACCCTTTCCTCTTAGTTTATTCAACGTATCGCCAGCCTTTCAAAAGGCTTTCTGGAATTGATGGTGCAAGTAAAGCTCATCGACCCTATCATGATGGGCGNGCCTCTATGCAAGAAGCGCAAACCACAGCGTCGGTCATACTGTGTTGGGATAGCAAAATGCTATGATTCAATTGTCGGGAATAGAATAATATGCTTAATAATTAATTGTGTTACTGTTATATACCAACATTTTCAAGCGGTATGTAATCTTTATACCTGGTGAGCCAAAGGGACACTGAGCCAACATGGCGGGAAAAAAAAAAGGCGGCTTCACCACAATGGTGCACCTGCCGGCCCCCCAGCGCGACGTGTGGCTCCGCCATATAGGTGCACCCACACACACGCTGTCACACCACTCCCCCCACCCCCCCGCACCCTTTCTGCACTGCCTTCTCCCCTGGTCGTCTTTTTGTTTACTGGTCTTCTCTTTCTTGTCTTTTCTTTGTCCTCTTCGTCTTCCGTCTGCGGGGCCGGCCCGCCGCCTCCAAGATCCAAAGTGATCTGCGCCATGGATGCTGCCGAGCTCTACTACCTCAACGCGAGACCATTATCTTCGAATAGCATTCTTCCTGGTCGCAGCTCCCCAGTTCGTCCCCGCCTCACGGCTTGTGGACGACCTGTCGGGCTGCCAACTACACTCCCACCATGACAACAACAAGTCCGATCTCTCTCTTCTCATATTGTATGTGACGGTCATTAAAGGTCTGTTGCTTCGCCAACACTCGGCGGTGAGTCAGCCGGATTCCCCTCTAGTGTTCAAGGGCGGCAACGCCCTTTCAATGTCCGTCCTTTCCTTTGCTGCTGTCCCTCTCGGCTCTTCTGGTAACGGTGCCCCAAGGCTCCCGCCTGGTTGTCTTGCGGTATTGGGCCCTCTGATGAGGGTGCTCTACCTGACTCCTCGGCGGTCCTCTTGGTTGCTCCGTTCCTTGATTGCCTGCGCTGCCCTTTTTTAGTTTGACTTTGGCCTTTTGCGGTACTGGCTGACGCTTCTACCGCAATCGCCTTCGTTTCACATCGATTTGTTCGTGTTTCACATTACAATTAACAACACTAAACACGCTTTGAAGCCGTATACTAGCAATCTCCAAGTGCCAATTAAACCCAAGTTACACTTCCCCCAACGCCAGTGGACCGGTCGTTAGTCATGCGTGCTCTCGGCGGTGCCATCACTAGCCCTTGCTCTAACGACTCGGGAAGCCGGCGCCACACAATTCGATCTTTGGATCGCCTCAATTTGTTGTTTCAGTTAATGGCAAGCGTCTTGAATGGCCATAATGTCGGCACTCTCTGGGAGACTGCTAGAAAATTTGGCTTTCATTATTGTATCTTATCGGCCTGTACAGTTGCCACCAATGCAGAATTCTTTGCATCTCGTGTTGTTTAGTTAGCGCTGACAGAAGGGCGACCGCCCGGACTATGGAGACATAGAGCCATGCAGCCATCAGACAAAAAAAATCTTGTCACAGCTCTTCCCTGTCTTGTTTGTACCCCTGGACACCAACTTCGCTCCTTCGCTGCGCTCCCCGCTCTCTATACTCTCTTTGCTCCACTCTCCTCATCGCCTTGCTGTCCTTGTGTTTATTTCTCCTCCTCGGAATTTGTGGTTCGAGGAGACATCTTCCTCTATCTGCCTGACACTTCCCCAGTCGCGCATCCTGATAAACATCCCCCTCCATTCCGTATTATTCCCCCTAATGAGGTTATCGCGGCTTTTCGCGCCTCCCGTGAAACACACCAACAAAGCTGCTACGCATGGCGAGCTGACCTTCTCGATTCTCGTACTATTGCCGCTGATCAACATTTCCCCTTTTTCTGCACCCCATATTACGGATATTCCCCTCCTTCTCTCCACGACACGCACACAATGATCCTTGAGCTTGCCACCTTCCTTATCTCGTTCGCTTTTCTTGCGGATGGCTCTCCCATCCAAGCCTTGGAAAAAGCTCCCCCCTCCCCCGGTTCTCTATTGTCTCCTCTATCTTCGATCCACTCCGATTACATGAGTGTCTACCCAGGTGAAGGAGTTTTTTTTCTTGATAACTGCCCGGACCCCACCTCCGGCGACCCTATGATCGTAACCTGGCTGGCCTCCTTTACTCGATGCCCACCCCCCGTTCCCTCATTCTTTCCTGACATGCTTACTTGCCTCTCGCCTGGGGACCGCAATACTATGCCCGGCCTCTTTGCTAACACTCTTCAGTTAATGGAACCTAGTCCTATCCCTCTAGGCCCTAGCGCTCAACTCCATCTCACCTCTTCTCTCCTCCCAAATTGAGTTTTCTTTCCATTGGGGTTGCCAAATTGAAGGGGGTTTCCAGATTTGATGTCACTGACATGATGTTAGGTCACTGATGATGACTATGATGTTAGCTCTGATGTCACTGATGATGACTATGATGTTAGCTCTGATGCCATTGGAGATGACATGCTGTGAGCTCTGATGTCATTGAAGATGACACGCTGTGAGCTCTGATGCCACTGGTGATGCTGACATGATGTTAGCTTTGAAAGTCATTGATGATGACATGATGTTCACTGTGATGTCAGTGATGTGGCTATGAGCCGCGTTTGTTGAATGAACCTGGTTGTTTTTTTATGTTAATATAATTGTCCATACCATCATACTTAATTTTCGATCAGGAAATCAACTTGGTGTATGGTTTTGGTTTATTGTTGAAATCTGGTCGCTTTGTTTTCACCTTGTTTCTGTTGTAGATTTCGTTGTTTGCGTGTCTCCCAATGGGTTGTATCTGTTTTTTCCGAAAAAATCACGCCCATGTTCTTGGAACTTGGCGGTTTTTAAGGTTTTATTGTCATTCAGTGGCAGACTTGTTCAGTAAGTTCTTGCGCAGCTGTTGCCAGTTTCCAGGGGTCATAAATAAAGAACCGGCCACCAGCGCAGATTCACAAGTCGTGTTTCATGATATGGCGAGCACATTGATTGATGGCTCTTCCAGCGCAAGTCGATCTCGATCACCGCCTTGTTTGCCAATTCAACGTGAGCGACCAAAATATCGAATGTGTGTCGTTGATGGAGGGCATCTGATACAAGTTTTACACCCAGCTGAAAGAAGACAGGAACACTACAAGTTGAGAAGTGAACGTTTAGCTCTGCTCCTGCAACCAAGCCAGGGTGAAAGCTAGGATGTTACGGTGTTGCATTGATGAAGGGAATGGCGAAAAGAACGCTTTTTGCGATGATTGCTGTCATGCAACGATCAGTGATTTTTTTCTGATTTCAGGTGTCCTTTTCTGCCACACGAAAGGCTCCAAAAGTTTCTGTCGCCCCTAGACGCCATGGCCAAAATTTCTACCTTCAAGGCTGTTGATTCATTGTTTGAGTCTCAGGTTTTTTGTTGTTTGGATTTTGTTGAAGTTTTTTTTGTAATTTCTTGGTGGCAGATTTCATACAAACGAAGGTCCGATTCCGACCTGGACATGCCCATTCAGCAGAAGAGAAAGAAGCAGAAGGTGGTGCACGCGATAGCCTCAAATTGTTAAGCAATGGTTGGGCATCAAGTATGATGTCATCATTAAGTTACCAAACAATAGGTCACAGACAATTAAGTCCTAGTTCCTATTTTTGCCAGCTGCATGTGGGTGCAGGTTGCCAAGAGTGGCGAGGCCAAGGCAATGCTGGGAAACATTTAGATTTGATCGTTTTTGGATTGCATTTGCGTCAAATGGCCCGACCCTTGAGGCAACGAGTTCGGGCATCAAATTGAAGGTCAAGAAGCTGGTCATCAAGCAGTTTGAGAAGGCCCAGGTATTTCTTGTTGAACCTGAGCAAGATTTTCCATTGATGTTTGTCAATTTACATAGCGTGACACTCCAATGAGTCAGGTTGCCATGCCACGGCATGGTTCCGTGTACGACGAGAAGATCACTCATGTTGACATTCAACTTCCAAAGGTCCCCGATTTAGACTTGAAGATTGCCTAGCTCTCAGACCCTTTAAAGGTATTCTTTCTGCTAATTATGGTTGGCAGCCCAAGAGTCACTGAGACCTCTTGAGGTCAGTGAGGAGAAAAAGGGTGGCAAGAAGAAAAACGGAGCCACAGTTTTTGTGGGCTCAAAGACACTTCGTGCTTGGGGGTGTTTGCGTTCCAAGCTCAGATCTCCACTTAATCCTACACCCTGAGACTTGAGTCGAAACAAAGTTTCTAAATTCAGGTGTCTTTGGAGCATGCACCCGTTGCACCAAATCTGAACTCTCTGCTCGCGGGGTGGGAGCGGTTGCCTCAGCACGGTGCTTCTTTTTCGAATGTGTTTGTAGCATACAAAAGTAAACTTGTCCAAGGATTTGGCGAACCAAGTCAGACATTGGGTTGGTTACACGTCTGAAATCCACAAGCGCCGCATGCAACCCGGCAAGTTCCTGAACCCACTCATTGCTGAGTGGTTTTCGGGTGCTGTGCTCAGTGCAGCCATGCTTTGTGCATGCTTTGCAATTCTTTGTTTCTTCTGACCTTCCAGGCTTACCTACAAACTGGACTGATCCAAATGCGAAAGTAGACAAGACGGTGTTGGAGCAACTCCTTCCTCAGAGCCAGGCATTGTTCTGCTACTAGTTTGTTTTTTGGATTGGTTTTTATATTTGTAGTTTGTGATGTTTTTTCCAGGCCTGCGAGCCTCTTCGTTGCATATCACTCTTTACGGGTGTGGCTGGGCTTGAAATCGGCCTTCGAGGGAACCTCTGGCTTGTATTAGATGTGAGATTGAAGGCAACCTGCAACAGGTTTGTGTGTGGAAATTTGCTTCATGTGACTTGAAAAATGGATAGTTTATTCGCAATTTTGATCATACTGGAGTCAAAAGGATATCATAATGAATGGTGCTAAAATGCAGCAAGTTTGCACATGTGACATATAAAGACTGAGAGATTTTTCTTGAGAGGGCACATATCATGTAGTATCCATGGATCGTTGATTTGTCACTCTTTCTATTTTCAGTCTTGACTTTTAGGGCTGTCCGTCAATGTGCTTGTTGTTGGGATTCCACCTGGCAGACTAGCTTCCCAACCTTCAACTCCTTGTCATCGAAGTATCCTTAAGATTGACAATCAGAAGCCTATTTTCATTTGCCCAAGCGGCCCAGCACAGGTAGTAGGTCTTCCATTCAGGTCTAAGGGAGTGCAATGATGTTCTAGTATCAAAAGCGGTGTTCATTTCAATTTTGGATTTTGATTTTGCAAATTTGAAGGCAGATTTTTCTGAATGAGTTCTTCGATTTCAACATGTTTTGATTGATCTTTAGCAGCCCTTTGCGCAGCCACATTTGGGTTCGTACTTTCATATGATGGATTGTTGGGAGACTGTGCGAACCGTTGGAGTGAATCAAATAAGGCGGCTGGAAACTTGCTGTGAAGTCAATGTCCAACATGTTCAAGGTAATCTTCAAAGTTTGTGTTTCTTTGCAGGGTGGAGCGTGGTGCCCGTGTTTGGTGCAAATGGAAAAGTTCTATGTATGGGCCTCAGTTTCTCCTTGCTGCATAATTTGGGATAGCTTTTTTGCAAGTTAAGTTGATTCGGTCAGGTGGTTGTGGGATCGCAAGGAGTGGGTCGAGTGCACCAAAGAGAACCTAGATGCTTTGACGTTGAAGAGACCAGCAGATTCTGAGGTGCCTTGTTGCCGCAACTTTATGACTTCGCCCTCCACACGTTATGTGTTCGTGAGGCTTGCGACGCACAGCAAATTACGTCAGATGCAGCCCGCCTTTGGGAACCGCCTCACAAGAAAATGCGTTGATGGAAAAAAGCAGTTGGCATGACAAGTCGAATCAACAGCAAAGTTTTGTATCTTCAGGTACTCAAGTATTCAAAATTGATTCATTGAAACTGTGAACGCTTTCACTTGCCAGTTGGCTTCATCCAGTCCACATGGTCACTTCCTTAGAGTCTTGAGCGTCTTTCTTTGTGATTCTTGAAAATGTCGTGTTTAGACAGCTTATTATTCAAAGTATATGGCAGCTTTGTAAGTTTCAGTGTAAGGTGGAAATGAATGATTTCTGCGCTTCAGTGCTCCGTGCACGTCAGAAAGATGGATGCCTCCCTATGTGTGGCATATCCAGCGATGTAACCAAGTATCACCCGGATGCGGACCAGCGCCGAGCTGCGTTGGTCGCAGCCGGGTTTCCATGCCAGGCAGTGAGCGCATGGGTTTGTTGCGTTGATGTCCACGAATTGATTTTTAGAAAGATTTGTTGATTTGGTCATGTCAGATTCTACCTTTGCTGTTTCACTTGATGCAGGGTGTGTCAACCGCTGGGTTGCAAGAGGGGTTAGAGGACAGCAGGACTTCGCTGGTTTCTGAGCCCTTCAGAGTCTACGATGAACTGGATGACGATGCAGCGTTTGAGGCTGAGTTTTTGCGTGTTGCAGTCTTTGGCTTACTATTTGATCTGCAAGAGTTTGAAGTAGGCCAGTATTGTCTTGATTCTTTGTGCCGAGGCAGGGATTGCTTCTAGAAAACGTTGGCGCCCTTCTATCATGCCAAGAGAAGACCAGGAAGGTCTTCAAATACCTCCTCAAGGCTTTGTGTTTTAAAACCATCCTTCCAAGTGTTGCTGGCTTTAAACAACTTCCAGGCATGCAAGAAGCGTGGTTTGAGAATGTCCTGGGTTTCCCTCTACTTGAAGAACGTGGGATTGTCTGTGTTGAGCTCATTTCTTGGGAGTGTATACTTGTAATGCTGTTGCGGATGTGTTTCATGTCTCTCAATTTTTAAGGCTGGGAGGAAGCGCGTGTTTCTCCTCTGCTCGAAGAAAACGTTCAAGTTTCCGGACCTTGGGGGGCTGGTAGTCACGCGACACTTCAGATGTTGCATTTGCAAGGGTTTGTCTTACAAAGATTTTCCACGCCTTCCCTTGAAAGCCATCTTGAACTTTGCAGGCTGGCTTCCTTGTGGAGCCACTGGACGTGCACTCGGCTTGGAACCCAGAGAGCTACATTCCGATCCATGATTGGCTTGTATCAGAGCAGTCTGATCAAGACAAGAACCGCCTCAAGACTATGGGCAACATAGTAGTCCCAATCCAAGCCTGCATGGCAAGCGGGCTCCTTGCCAAAATGAATGCCTTGATGTAGCCGGCTAAAACTTCAGGTTAAGTTGAGAGGATGTTGTTCACACAATGTTTCTTGTCGTATCAGTTGAAACTAAACATGATCAGTTGAAAGGGGTGGCTACATCAGATCATCAATTCATAATTGGCTTGCGGTGTTACGTAGAAGACTGTGGCACTTCACACAGGTTGATATGTTCATTGATATGTTCATTCAGTTTACATTGATATGTTCATTCTTCAAGTTGTTTGCTGACACCTGTGTGCTGCCACTTGGAGCGCTGCGTTGCCACTGTTTCCGCAGCCTTCATCCTGCCCAGTGCGGGCCTTTGTTGTCAGTGTGTATTTTGTGGTTTCTGGCAATTGCTGTACTTGAGATTGGCAAGCTGAATTCTCCAATGTCTACGCAACAAGAAGTGCAAACAACCAAGGTGAGTGTCGATCGGCCCCTGCTTGGATTTTGAGCAGGCTTGGTCGATTTGGTGGTGGCGCCATCTGAATTTTTCAGATTGAATCAATGCATGCCCTCAGCATTTTAAACTGAATTGAATCGCAAAGCAGTCTCTGAATACAAACAGGTTAGCAATTTCATTGTCTTTGAACGTGGTAGAGGATACAAAAAGCACAATCTGGGCACTTTTGTCGAGAAAGCAGTAAATCATACAATAAAGAATGTTCATTGATAATAGCTTATACACGGCTAAAAAAAATCATACAAAAAGCGCGTTTTGAATAGTCCTATTAGTTTATCAATGCTCTGTGAAAGTAGTACTGGGATTGCCATGGCAAGTGCCTCTCTGCGCCGGCATTGGCATGGCAAGTGTGCAAGCCTTCAATCCTATTTCTGCATTGAGTCTGAGCTCGGGTGGAGATAGTGATGCCACCGCTGAACCACCAATGCGCCAGAAGCGCAAATCGCGCAAACGCCAGCGTCAAGTTTTGGAGCAAGCTGTTCAAGATGAAACGAACATCAGAGCAATGTTGGGAAAGCCAAAATGTCATTGCAAGCGCTTATGCTTGAACCAATTCAGTGATGATGCCAATTTTGCACAGTTGAAGGCCTGGAGAGAAGATTGGTGCAGCATGCACAAGCTGCCACAAGCTTGATCAAGATCAATTTGATTCTTTGCTTTGCAGCAGCAAGATGTTTCTTTTCCAGATCCAGTAAGCCCCCATGTTTAGATGTTGGCTTTGATAGTTTTTGAATGTTCCTGATGTTCCTTCTGTTTTTTGATTTTCTCAAATGAGGCATTGGATGGGATTCGGAAGGCCTTGGGAGATTTTGGCGAAGCATCTGGTACCAAAACCAGATGGAAGTTTTTGGAAAAGAACGTTTGTGTCGCTGCATGGAAGAAACTTCACGCGCTTGGTTGCCCGGTCTTGATTGAAGATGGTAAAAAGATGCCAAGACAATTTTGAAAAGGAACATCTTTTCTCAAAATTGCATGGAATATCATGGATGTTTTCTGTTTCATGTGTCTTGGGTTCGTTTATTTCAATTGAACCTCTACCAATTGATTATAATGATTTTGAACTTTTGTCAGTGCAAGGCTCGAGAAGGTTCAATCGCCTAAGCGCAGCAGCTCGAGCAGGGCACACAATTGCACCTGTGGATATGAGATATTTGAGGAAGGGATTACCAACCAGAGGTGATTCTGGTGGAGACTCTGCCCGTGGAAGAGTTGTTTCGTTTCTTCGCGGAATTTATGAGTCAATTGCAGAGACATTGCCAGATGTCCGCGACGACAGCTTTGATGGAGATACCGGACTGGAAGCTTTCCAGGCACAGCTGCCACAAAGCCAGCCAGATCCATACTGCAAAGCCTTGGAAACCCAAGCTCGATTGCAAATCAAGCCTTCAACAAGGGGAATTCGCAAAAGGAGGATGGGTTTGGATCTGAATACTACTCGGAGACCTGAAGAGGGTTTCGAAAAGAGATGGTTGCCTCCAGGATGCATCAAAGACTACTATGAGCAGTTTTTGGTTGCTGACAAGAACTTTGCCGGTGGCAGCGATTGCAGTACAAAACCTGTTGCATTTTCCACCTTCTGGAGAACATGGTACCAGGACTTTGGTGAGATCATGGTTTTTCGTCCTGTGTCATCCCACGCAGTGTGTGGGACATGTGTGAGGCACAAACTGCTCATCAAGGGTATGGCAGGGCATTTACGAGCCCGACAGGCACAGATCGAATTCTTTTCTGCTCACCTTCAGAGTCAGTACAACGACAGACTATGCTATTGGGATCTGAGAGCACAAAGTCGTTTGCGAAGCCGGGGCGAGGTCTTGGTTATATTGGATGGTATGGATCAAAATAAATTCCTATACCCCAGATCAGACCACTTCAAATCGAAAGATCTCGCATCGTTTGCCAGACCAAAAGCTCATTGCACAGGTGCAATCATCCATGGCTGGGCCATTGTATTCGCCATCTCTCCAGCAGATCTTCGGAAAGATGCGAATTCTTCAATCGAATTGTTGGCTTTTTGTTTGCAACTCCTTTCCAAGAAGATCGATTTGACAAAAGTGATATTGAGCATTCAAAGCGATAACACATCGCGTGAGGTCAAGAACAACATAGTTCTGCGGTGGGTCGCATCCCTTGTCTGCCATGGATGCTCGGTAGTTATTTTGGAGTTTTTTAGTTTCTTGCTGTGTGGCAATGTATTTCACTGTTTATTTTCCACATTAAAGAGAAACTTCAACATTGATTCCAAAGTCTCTATTATAATGCCTATCTCTATCCAGTCCATATCAGCGCATCATCTATTGTCACTCTTACATGAGGTGTTGTTGGGGGTGCCCGGTTACGTCAACTACGTACCGGGCACTCCCATGAAGATGTGGATCAGCTATTTGGGCGCCTAGCTGCCCACATCGCAAGGCATGCAAGAACAGCAGCTACACCCCGTGATTTCCGTGGTATTGTGCAACATTGGTTGGACACAAAATTGGATCGACCTCACGAAGATATACGGCAGTGTGTGCTTATGGACCAAACCCGTGATTGGAGCCTTGTACTTGCTTTATGGTGTGTTCATTGCTGTTCATTTGATGTGCATTGAAAACGATTTTGCAAACCAACAGCTGGCAAACGGTTTTGGTTTCGGTTTTGATGATTTCGCCGCCCACACCTGCTTGAGGAGAGGATTTTTGGCGGGTGCGGTGCCCGTTTTTTTGAAAGGAACAGGAGGCCCCCGGGCCCCACATGTCTTTGAGTTGGACAGGCGAAGCAACTTGGGAAACTTGGCATAAGTAAAAAAAAACAACTTGGGAAACTTGGCGAGGCAACAGGTAAGAGAACCTCGTAAGAGTAAGAGAACCCAAGTTTTGGCCAAATTGATATTTTCTCTTTGTTTATTTTCAAGGTTCCTTAATGGTGTCTTGTTTCACGTGGTGGGGCGAGTGGCAGCATCACAAGTTTTTCCCAGGAGCATCGGAGACAAGGGAGGTCTCAGATCCATTTTGGAAACTTGCATTGCATCCCAACGATGTGATCCTACGGAAGCTTGGGATTGTTTTGGGCAATTATCATGTATGGTAGGAGGATCATTCAACATAGCTTGGATGTTGTTAACGTTCAGCAGTTCCAAGTTCTGATGTATAATTTCTGGGTGAGTGAAATTTCAAATCGCATAGCATACGCAACTAAGAACGAAGCACAACATGGCTGACTCCAACTACACCTACAGACTTCTGTACATTCCGTTTGAAGTTGCTCGCGTGCGCATGCCAGTGGGTCTTCCAGCAGGCATGGTTCCCTGTGGTTCAAAAATTGTACATTGTACATTGTAGATGTACAAATCATTTTGTATGTATACATGTTATGTCTGAATTGTTGTCCTATCTTCTGAAACCCAATTTGAAATCTTTCAGAAGGACAGATCAAGCAAGCAAGCAAGCGTTACAGTATATGTTTCAACATTCTGACTCAAACTATTCTTTTGGCAAAGAAGTAATGCTTTCTGGCAGGTCTTGCGCCTCGAAATGATCTGACCCAAGATTACAAGAAAGAGATTCTGAAATACATTCCAGTGCTCCGTGAACACAATTTGGATGCAGCTGCAGACTATCTATCTGAATGGGCTGCAGGCACTTTGCCATTGGAACCACTTTTGGATGTTACTGCGTTCCTTGTATGCACTGACCCCAAAAGATTCATTGAAGCTTTGGACAGAGCATGATCTGATTTTAATTGGAAAGGTTATGTTGTGTGGCATTTCTTTTACATTTGATATTTGAACATTTTCCTTTGCAGCAAGCAAGGTGCGCTCTCCGAACGAAGGCATTTGAAGTGGCAGCTGGTGCTCTACCGCAGAACCTGGAGCCATCTCCTGCAATATTGACGTTCCTTTTCTTCAAAGAAAATCAACCAGTTTGAACATTCTATAAACATGGATTCCTCAGAGTCACCAATGTTTCTTTTGAATCAAGGATGTTGTATGTTATAGCAGCCTTTTTTGCAAACCGACTTCTTTCCGCTCCATGCAAAACAAAGCATTTGGCAAATAGTTCTTAATAAAGAGGTCAGCAAACCACTTGCGACCAAAAATCTGTGGAAATAAATTGCACTAACTAAAGGATTGCTACAGGTAAAGATACACAACCCTGAACAAGTATTACAACGAATTTGACATCATGCTCCAAGGCTGGGAAGACCGGATCCGAAGGAAAGCAAATCTCAAATGGAGCATTATGTTGCATCTGCACGCAAACGCATTGCTGTGGAAGCTGCTGCTAATGCATGGCGCAATGGAGTGCCATGGGGTGAGGCGCTACGTATTTGCCGAAAGGCTGTGGCAAGGGCATCGCCAAAGGCGAAGGCCATACAGAGATATCCGATTCCAAAGCAGCGAGCCCGTGCAAGATAGCTTTTCCAGCTGTCACTGGTCACAAAGCTCAATTTTTTGGTGAAGGCGGCGCAAATAAATTGCCAAAACCGCAAAGGAAAAATCTTGAATGCATGATGTAGAGAGTGGTTGGATTACAGTTACTCTATGATACTAAGATACTCGC
>DF245899.1:0-14051 GCA_000507305.1 Breviolum minutum Mf 1.05b.01 | reverse complement strand
TCAGCTCACTCCCCCATGCCTCGAATTCATTGAACGCTTGGCTATCGCAATTAGTCCAGACTTCAGCAGATCTCGTGATGCCAGGTCAGGAGGCAAGGGAACGGAGGTCCAGACTCGATTGGTGTTCATGCCCTTCGCAAAGCGTCAGATTGATCATGAGATTGATGTAACCTACGAATCAGCTATCGCGCATCATGGTAGGTTTTTCACACTATCTCAGTTCTCTGTGTATGCAGGAACGATCACATGAACGCGAGAGGGGAACCTTCGCCGATCGTACATGGCTGGAGTGAAATGAACATGGCTGTGGATTTGACACCCGAATTGAACTTGGCTGATTTAACCAACTTTGCCAAGGACCAATGGGCGTTCGCGTTTGACCAAAAGGGGAATGAATTTTCCAACAAATCGTACGCGGTTGCTACAGTTGAGAAAGATCTCCCCAAGGCCTTTTCCGTTGTTCTTCATGACACCCTTGAACGAGCCAAGCACAGAGAGTTTGAGCCAAAACGTCAGCAATGGCTTCAAAAGAGTAGCTCTCAGAAAGGCACGGGATGGGAAGGTTATAAAGGCATTGGTCAAGGAAAGGGCAAAGGTCATTCAGGCAAGGGTTCTTATCAAAGGCAAACAAAAGGGACAGGGCATTGGGGCAGTAACCAACCTTATTGGCAGCAATCCCAGAATGATCAATATTATTGGAATCAGCGTCATCAGCAGTATCAAAGAAGCTACCCGGGAGGGTCAGCCGGTTATGGGGGGTCATCCTCTTCGAGCCATGGCGGCTACCACTCCAAAGGGCGCTCTGAGAGACCACGTGAGGAAGCAGTAGAGTGGCACGGGGCGATGTATACCAAGTACACCTATAGTGACGGTCGTGTCCAGTGGATGGCTTGGTGAAACTGCTGATTGCGATGCATTGCCATATCTGATCATTTGTCCATTGTTATCAAAAATTGCTTTGAAATGTTCCGAACCATTCTATCATCGTTATTCAAATCAATGAATGTATCACTAACCTTCCGGATGTGACTGTTTTGTTTTACTTCTTTTGACTGGCTTGAATGTGGCACGGCAATCATCGTTTGCATTTGAATTTTCAGGCTTGTATAGCTCAATGCTGTGGCTTGACGGGATTTGTAGATGTCTCGATGCCATTGCGGGAGCTTGGCCGAATTTCAAAATGAAGATTCAATTGCACATTGTTTCAAAGATGTTGGACTTGTGAGTTGCATGAATGAATGTTAAAAACATCATTACAAGTGAATTTGAGTTTTGTTTCGAGAGTGATTGCAACTTACAATGAGTTGGATTTCGCTCACTCCGATCATGATTTGACGCAGTGGCGCGGGGATAGTATCGTCCCATTAAAGCCATTGCGGAAGCATGGTCGGTAACACAACTTGCTACGTCCGAGAACATCAAAAAGTGAGTGCCGCCTTAAGCATTGGTCGTCGTTTAGTTAGAAACGTTTCACGGCTTTAACAATTGCATGTTAGCGTTGCACGTAGTTTGTCTTGAGTGATTAGTTTTTCTTCCACGCGCTGCCTAGGTCATTGCCTTCCGTCCGCCAACTGCGTCTTTGGCCGGCGGGGGGTGTTTTTGGTACATATCCGTGGATGTTTCACTCTTATCTACTACGTGTTGTGGCTCAAGAAAAAGATACTTGTGCGCTAGTGCTTGTTGGTTGTTTTTGGTTGTTTAGCCTTGAAAAATATATTTATCTTTGCAAGTCTGTTTAGCATATTAGACATACAATATATATATATTTATATATCAATATATATATATATATATCATATTATTCATATTTAACTGTTGATATAGTACACACGGTCTTGCTGGAGTTACCAGCGGTCCATGGCGGAACTTTTTTCGCTGCCAGGCCTTAATTGCCTCGAAGGATAAAGCGCAGATGGAAGTGGAAGTGGCATCTTTGCTGCGTGGCATCGATGCCACCCAGAAACACGCCACTTGGAAACGAAAAGATATCTCATTAGGACAGGCAGTGATGAAAGGGCTTGAAAGAGATGAGGCTCTTGTGTCGTTTTCTTCTTATTTCTTCTTACAATGTTCTTTTTGTGTTTGGTGGGGGCACGGGTGCCTCCACTGGACTCTGAGTGTTCGACGCGTTTTTTCACTTGATTCGTTGTGTGTTTATAGCAGATTCACGACCAGCAGCAATATCTCAAATTGGCCAAGCTGGTCAAAATCACTGTGTGCTCCTGTTTGGCGGGCTGGAAGAGGGAATGACTCGATGCATTCATCCTTTGGCAAGCAGCAGTGTCGTGAACCAACTTGATCCAGTGGACAAGACTGGCCAAGATTTTCCAGACACATCGCTCGCAGTGTGTTTCAACACTTAAGTTAAGTTCTGAGATTTACCGTTGCAACATGTTGCCATCAAATTGCATCAAAACGACACATTTTCAATCATTTTCATATAGACTGATGTCCTGAACGTTTGAAGCGGGGCTTTGAGCTGAGAAGTTTCCTAGGCCGTTCCTAGGTTCAAGAACCCCAGTGGTTTGATGCAAGGGAAGTGTATAATCTACCCATCAAAAACGGAGGGGGGGTTCACCGGTTGACCGTTGGGGAAGTTGGTTAAGGTTGAAGAGTTGGAGGTGGCAAAAGCCTCCCACAGCACGCAGGCCATGGCGCCGAAAATTGCTGGGTTCAATGGGTGGAGACAATGGAGGGTTTCCAGAAAGGATCCAATCCGGTTCAATACGTCATAATCCATCGTTGATACTGTAAATATGATTTTTGGGCGATACTTAATCTATATGCATGGATGCATTTGGAAGAACAATAAGACATGCACAGGCACAGAAGGGACATGAATGGTCATGTCAACCAATCAAAATGCGGCACATGTGCGATGCTCTTCTCTTCAGCTTCTCTTTGTAGTATGGGGCCAACGGATGCCAACAGCAGCTTGACATAGCCTATATAGCGGCTACTGCAAACATGATATCTAAAAGATGTTGTTTATGAATGTACTGGAGAGTTACTTGGGAGCATTTGAGCATCTTGAGAATAGAGATTCAGTCATATTTAGTCTATATTTACTTTATCATATTTGTCTCCAAACATATGCGAGTGTTGTTGGTGGAAAGACATTCAATAAAAAGGTACTATATATTGTGACATGGGACAATTTCTCTGCCGGTGTGGCACCCGTCCAGATTCAAGACGTGACGGCGAAGTTGCGGGAATTTACAGACAAAGTGTCGCCCGAAACAGGTGCGCAGCTGGCCATTCCCCTTTCTTCAGATTTCTTCACCCTGTTTTACACCTTTGGTACAAGTGTAGCAAGGCCAATGAGTCAATATGCATCATCATGCTATATCCTTGAAACCTTGTGTCCAGCAATCCGCAAAATCTTGACATCATGTGCCACTCCGTCACGTGATGAGTTTTGCTACAGGAAAGCTGCGCGAGCAGCTGATTGCCGCCCTGAGAGAGGAGGAGCACCGCCCTGGGGCTTGAGACTTCAAATCATTCAATATCGAGCTCAGAATTCTACACCAAATTTGAAAAAGAAAAGCATAGAGAAACAGACACTTGGTATTTGCAGAATTTTGATCTCTTGTTGGCCCAGACCCACAACCACAATCAGCCAGAAAAAATCCTGTGGCGCCAGGAGTTCTGCATCGTACGGCTGGAGGTCTTGCGGCAGGTACAAGTGCAGGACGCGGTGGGTAGGGTCGGATATCCCACACGATACCCAACCAGAAGCACCGTGGTACGGCTCTCGTCATGAAATCCGCTGGTTATGAGCAGATATCTTCATGATATCTTCCCAGATAGGGGAGGTGCTTGACATGATTAGGGTATGTTAGAGTCGACAGCTTCTATGTAGACATGAGGTAGGCCTTGATTTTGAAGAGGGTGGTTTGAGATGAATCCAGTGGATGGCTCCACCCACATCGAAGTGGTGAAATGATAGCAATTTCACAGCTGATCCCGCTGGTAGGGTTGTTTTTAAATCTGGCAGGATATCATGTCAGAGCGGGGGCTAGTGGCTAGTTTCCATTTATTCCAAATGTGGGCCATCAACTTGGGTTCTTCAAAAGTCATCGGCCTGCTGGATGGGTGGAAATCGGAATTGGCGAATCTTCCAGGATATCAAGTTCTTGGCCCATCTCCGAGCCTCAGCACAAGCGATTTTAAGCGAGTTTTGACCTGTCAGTAAATATCTCATCCCTTGACAAGCGCAAGGTTCATCACCTTATATGGGGACACAGGCATTGCAGTTTTTTTTACTGTTTCCATCTGGGCCAGTTTGTGATTTTGTGCCTGATCTATTCTGATTGTATCCATGCCCCTCCATATTTTTGGTCATTCTTGTTCATGTACTAAGATGATTTGCGGTTGCTTCAGTGGTTCTCATCAGCCAAACAGCGTAAACTACCCAGTGTTTCGGGAGAAACCTCACCTCCGGTCATCGACGCAGGGTCTAGGTTCCGGTTGAATCTGAGGTCAAGCTCTCGCATGAAAAGCATTGAAGGCCATTGAAATCTGCACAAAGTAGATTTCAAAATGTCAGACATGTTTTCCCAAATCATCAACACATATCTAATATACTGTTGGTGAGCAATGAGCAGGTATGATTGAATCATTTTTCAGCATCATTTGTGTCACTTTCTCTACATCACAAGCCGCAAGCACCGTTCATCTCCCACGGTTGCCAGGCCAGACGTCCAGCGCGGACATGAGAGCAACCTGCAAGTTGCCACTTTCGGATTTACCAAGCGCACGGAAAGATGCTTCCAATATGAACATCTGGCAAGACATTCTCGGCCAGATACCTTGATTTGTTTCCTGAAGAGTCCTTAATTCCTTGGGTTTCTCAGCAACTGGCATGGCATGGTGCAGTGCTGGGGCAACACATGCTTGCACCATCTTGCGCCCTCATTCATGTAGAGAAAGCTTTAGCTGGGGGCGGGGTGAAGTTTTTCGCCTGACGTAAAGTTACAATTTATCCATGCGGATGATCGCCTAGAGTTAGAGTAGGTAACACTTGGAGGTAAAGGTCGACATAATTACATTCTATATCAATCTTTGGGAAAGGACACCAACCGGCGGATGAATATAAAGTCAAAGATTATAAATTCACCTATTGTCCCTTTGACGAATGATGAATTTGTCTATAGATATTGGAGCCATTGACGAATTAGCTCCGAGGGTCACGTTGTTTCGAGATCTTTTGAGAAAAGGGCTAGGTATGCAAACCAACTGCAATGTCATCAGGTCCCATTTCCTACATCATCCTTGTTTGGATACCTGAGTTCAATCAGTTGTTCAGTGTTGAGCATTTTATAATTAAGGTACTGTAATTTGCACAAACATATCATATGTCAGTGGACGATTTGGGTCTTTATTTGCCCAAGGCGCTCAGTCCGAGTGGATCTGCTCCCCCGGTTTGATTTTGGCCCAGACAACGGCCGATGACGTTCGCTGTGTGTGTTTGTTGGCATCTGTGTAGAGAAGAGAGTGCCAAGCCTTTTACGGGTGATGCCATGACCAGGATCGTGGCATGGCTGTTGTTCTATACGCTGAACCAAATGTGATAGAAGTTTGGGGCCCACCATGGGTAAATTTGGATATTGTGAAACGGTGGTTTAAAGTTTGAAATTAAAAAAGGTCAACACATGCGAAAACATGTAAACAGAAAGCCAGCTTGAACCATGTTCCTTTTCCATGATCCACTTTGCTGCTGGTTCATTCCGAGCAGAAAATGTAACTTCCAGACCAGAAGGACTAGGTGTCGGCGTCATGGTTCATCCTGTCACCAGTACTTGATTGCAAGCGTCAAAAGGACGCATTCCCAGGGCATCACGCCACTATCCGAATTGATCAAGAATTTTATGATTCGTCCAAAAGTGGGTTCCCAAAGTCAACTGAAATAGAAGCTCAGTCCAACCGAATCAACCTGGTCTCTGCCCTTTAACATGCACAGCGTGCTCTTTTGGATCTTTTTGGGCCGATGTCTTTGGTGACATCGTGGCGTCCGACGGGCGGCTCGCGGTGACTTTTGGTTTGCAGTGCCTCTGCGAAAAAAGGACTGAAAGAGTTTGAAACCCCGCAACTGGTCCGTGAAATGAAAACAAAAGGCAGGTTTGAACAGAACTTTCAGGTAGGGGTAGAGCCCCTCCATTTGGAGGGTCTCCAAGTGTAGCAGCGGAAGCGCGGAATCATTTCAAGAACTTCCAGCCCAGCAATTTTTTGGGGGTTTCAAGGGTTGAGGGACACTTTAAATTGAACCAAGTATTGTAGATTGTGCACCGCGCTCGTTTGACAAAATTCAGTCAGCACAAAGAGGAACCACAATGTCCAAAGAGGAGACCAAAAATGGACCGACGCTCAATGACTTTGTGGCAAGGCTGACGAGCAACAACGCCAGATGCAGCAGTTGCAGCAGGTGGCTGGGGGTTGGTTGGCGTGTGATGGTTTTGGATATGGGAGCTTTGGAGATTCAGGAGTATCTTGAATCCTCAATCATGTGTGAAAAACATGGTAAGACGGTGTAACGTAGCAGATCCGGGTTGAACTCTCCTGATCGGAAATCACAGCCTGAAACTTTGTTGCTCTGAGGATCTGGAAGCAGCTCAGGAGTTCTGTCAAAGGTGAGGACAGTTGGATGCTCCGGGATCATGTGAGATGTTGTGGCATGCAATGGGAATGGCCTTAAAATGGTTGCCCCATGAAAACAAGTTCAAACCACAGGGCTGAAAAAGCACGCGCAGCAAAGAGAGCCTTGGAATTTTTGCGGACAATGATGTGGTAGTGATGGTGTTTCTCTCTCTCTCTCTCTCTATAGTATGTTATACATATATATATATATATTTGTAGAATGTATCCACTGCAACGTCAACCCAGGGGTAATCGACCTCGATCACCCAGCTCCACCAGGCTTTCGACCGAGAAGATCAATCTCCTAAGTGAGACAGCGCAGGTCGGGGGCTGCCGAAAATCTTTGTTGTGGATACCGGTATAGACTATAGATAAGAATTGATATGGTAACTTTCAGAATGCTTTGAGAACGGGATTTTCATTATCTCATTATCTTGGCCCTTGGCACTAACTTTTGTGGAATGCAATTTATTTGATGCAATTGCAACCATCCTGGAGTAGATAAGATGGGCAAGCCATTCCAAGGGGCCCAGCACCCACTTTTGCCACAAAAAGCCGATGTGGCATCGAGGCGCAAAGTAGCGCTGATCAAATCTTAGGCGACACCAAGGTGAGAACGGGTAGGAAGTTACAGCTCAGGAATGTCTTGTGGCAGGATGGCTTTGCACTATTGGATAGATAAACCGTTGATTTCTAGCAAATGAATGAGAGTGCTGTATGTATTGTCGTATGTATATATATATATATTATATTTACTGTACCTAAAATACCAAACGTGCAAAACATGGATTTACAAGATAAAGCAGTACACGTGCTCACAGATATGACCGGAGAACCTTCGAAAAACAGTTTCTCAATTCATTTGATCTTAGTGTGGTGAATTTGATATATTCCATTATATTCCCTATTATGCTTGCAATAGTTCACCCCCACTGTAATTACAAATGGAGGATACACCCATGTACTGTACACATATATAGAGCAAAGTAGTAGCAAGGCATGATTGTCAGTTGAACTTCTCCCTCCTGCACCCTAGCCCTCGCCACCCATATCTCCACCACCACCTCCATTTTCAACCACATCCCTATGCTTTTAATTCCCAAATGTGTTAACCAATTGCATTTCTTAACAAAACTAATTCCCTTCCATTGTATGTTTGATTGTTTCCTTCTTTTCTTCCTTATGTTCTTCACCAGACTTCCCTGACAACTCCCTAACTAATGGGTGGGTCATAACCCGCCACCCGCCTATTTTTTTCCTATGAGCGAGGCATCCATTACAAGTAGCATTATCTCCCCTTAACATTTCCAACACCGTATGCCCTCTACAATTGCAGCATTGCTTTTTCTCAACTTCCTCTACCACAATATCACCACACGCAATTCCAAGCTTTCTACACTTTTCTTAATACTGCACTCACACACCTCACAATGAATATTTATATCCTTGATATTATATACTATTAACTTCGCTTTAAGACATTTCGAACTGACCATCAAACGGCCTCATTCAATTATCCCACGTATTTTTTGATGCCAGAGGCCAGTTACGAGACACGTCTCAATGAGAAGAGTCAGGCCTTGGTGAATGTCCTCAGTTGGAGCGATGAAAACGCCATGAGATGTCCTGGAATGTAGATGAATGTAGTGTTTTGCTTATTGGGGATTTTCCCAGAAAAAAACACGAAAAAAACCTCATGATAGGTGTAGGGTAAGGACAGTGGGGGAAATTTCTGCCTCGGTTTACCGAGGCAGCCATGGAGGAAGCTTATCGACAGGTTTGCCACCCCACCACCTTGCCTGAGCTGTTGAGGGAGTGGCTTGAGAAACATGGCCTGGGATATTTAAGAGATGGATATTCTCAGATAATCTTTGAAGATGTTCTATTTGTCACCAGAGGATCTCAAGACTTATACAAGTAGTTCTGTTCTGCATATATGGGTTCCGTATGGTTCCGTTAGATTCCAGTACATGATCACATGAACATAGTCTTCAACTAGCCCTGTTTGATTGGAACATGGACGTCCAAGAGTAGGTCATTGGGGTCTTTCTGCCAGCCGCTTGCTGTTTGCGGCTACTTGCACCGCCTGAAGTTGGCATTCTGCGGTTGGTGTCATTTCATAGTTTGATGACATTCATGAACTCCAGTCAGTTTCTGCAATGGACACCGCATGACCTGCCAGTTTCCGCCATAAGTCCATGGGTTAAGCGGTGCTACAGCCATGGACTCCTTGGAGGATCCAACTATCCCTAGCTGCTTGGGAGAAGTGTGCTGGAGCAATGCTGAGGTTGCACCTGTGTCTTGGGGCAACTTGACAAAAGGAGATGGGCCCCAACCCCGTCAAACATGTAGCAACCAGCCATGTTCTTTTGCATGTCAAAGGCATCCCAACATGTACCATTTGAGGTACTTCTGTACCCCTCTCACTAAAACTTGGATTTGAAAGTGTAAGGTGTCAAGAACGTTTGTCGAAAGGAATTTTGTATTTAAGGCCTTTGTGCTCAATCACCAAGCTGCTTCGCAACGTTTTGAGGCATGTCCCTCCAGCAGTTCAACGATTTTGTGAATGCATGTCGTATGACTTCAGTTTGGGCTGCGGCCTGCGAGAAAGGACACGTGAATCTTTACGATGTGGATGCTTGACAGCAGGCTTTGTAGCTGGGTCGGGTCTTTCATAGCCAGTGGCAGCAGAAGAGGTTTCTAGTGTGTTTATAGTGGGAGGGGAGGTCGACACTTCGGCCAGAACAAAGATGATGAGACCCCCTAAAGTCTAAAATGCGCGACATATTTGCATATTGTTAGATACATGAAAAACTACAATATATATATATATATATTCCATTCATCCCATTGGTCCACTAAAATCCCATGAAGCTAGGCAGCTAGGGAATGCCACCTGCTTTCCGTCAACTAAAAGGCACTTACAGCATGCATGCAAAAGTCATTCTTGAATTCTTGCCAAGTAGAAAGAAACACCTGCAATTCCTTCAACTAATCCTTCAGATTAGTCATGAAGATGTTAGTCATTTGATCCGTCTTGATGTCATGTTGGACGCTCAAAGTGTTCAGGTTTCTAGCACTCAAAATCTCACAGAAAAAAAAAAATATATATATATATATACAGGAAAAGAAGGCTTTCTCAAAAAGGTTTGCTGTTTTAATGTTTCATTCCTGCCCGAATCACCCCAAGGTGAAGTCCTTGGTTAAGCCTTGGACGCGCAACACGGGTTGTAGCATTGCCTTACGCATGAATCCGGAGAAGGTTTTGCAAGCGGAAGCTACGCAGAAGCCACCGGGAAGATCTGGGAAGCATCGGGAATTCAATGGTGGTATGTAAATGGGTTCAGTTGAGTAGTGGAATGAGTTGAGGGTGTGAAGAGGTGTGCATTGCAAGGTGTTCTCGCTTCCATACTTTCTAGCTGTAGATCATGATGATAATGCTTGTGATGAATTTTTACCAGGCTTGATTTGTTTCCCACATTTCCACACCTGTTTCATTTGCTTTTTGTAAAGTATCTAGATAGTAATTTCCCAAGTTTACAAACTATCTTGCTTGTAAACATGCGGTGTGTGGTTTGTTTGATCGGTGGTGGGTGGTGGTTGATTGTGGTCCGTTGTGGTTGGCGGTGATTGGTGGTGCTTGGGTGGTGGTGGTGGTTGCTGTATTTATATATACTGTAAATATATCTCTATATATATACATAATAGGCGAGTGGTAAATTCTTTCTTTGACTATGATTATAGGTACCTTCACTCTGAAACTTCCGCTTCCCCCGCATACTGCTGTTATATATCATGCATATTCTTCTCGTCGCAGTGCAAAGTAGCTACGGATTTCCTGCAACACTTGGCGGTCCCCTTAAAGGTGACCATCATATCTGCAGCCCAAGGAGTTGATGGTATCGCATTCTTGGCAGGAATGTATGGATCAGCTCCGAAGCAAAAAATTAGCGGGGAAATTTCTGGAGGTTTTTCCAGGTGGAATTTTAAGGGGGAACGTTTTGGGTCGATTCCCGGAACTTTGGCAGAAAATGTCTCCGGTTTGGTCCATCCCGATATCTGCAGCTGAATGTTTGAAAATGTCAAAAAATGCTGGAAAGGGGCAATTGCAACATGTAAGTGCGTACAACATGTAGTTTTGTTTGTGTAAGCCCTTGTTTAGATATCATTTAATGTCATCATAAGTTACACGATCATGTCATATGGGGCAGCATGCCCCGCACCCATGCTCATGGAAACAGAAACGGCCTCAATGCACCAATTAGTTGGTAGTAGAGAGGTGCTACCTTGTTTGAAGGACACATCTTGCGACAGAACGGATACGCCATCTACATTCCATTGCTTTCCAATATTCCAAGGGGAACACGCTTTTCTCCTCAACTTCAAGTCTGGTTTTCATCCCTGCCGTTATACATGCCAAGCTGCTTTTCCCACACCAAGCAATTAAGCAACGAGGTGCTCTGAAGCCTTAAGCAACTTTTGCGCTCGCCACTTGGTGGATGATCACGGCAACAAACCCAGGAACCCAGAAATTCCCTTCAAACTTTGTGAAGAGACTTCACGTTGAATTTGAAATTCATATGAACCCCTGCTTAATTTAAAGGTGTACTTGACTCAAGTGCTTGACGCGTATTGATGGTGATTTGACCAGTTTTCACCGAGGCCAACAAGTTGTGAAGGCCGCAGTGATTTTGTGGTTCTGCGCCTTTGCCCAATATCAGCCTGGAGATGAACCAGGGGATCGAGGTGGGGAAGGTTATCCTTCGCAGCTGACCCTGTGAAGAATACCACATGTAGCTTTAGTTCTAGTTGAGGTGACTTGGTGCTCAATACATTTTCCTCTGAAGTGGTCAAAGTTGATTATCATTAGTGATACATTCATACATGCATGCATGCATACATACATAGGTATAGATAGATAGATAGATAGATGGATGGATGGATGGATGGATAGATAGATAGATAGATAGATAGATATATATATATATTTATATAACGCAACATTTCCTGGAGCGGCCGGTCAAGAGCAGGGATTCCTCGCAGCCGATCTTCCAATGTTCACCCATGACCCACGGGTTTTTCCAATAGCGATTCCCTGTGACGCAGAAATATCCGAAGACCGATGGAATTTGGTGTTTCTGTACAAGACTATTTCCTGCGCTAGCGGGAGTCTAGATCATGCAAGGTCAAGCTTGCATAATTATTTGAACAAAACAATCAAAACAGCAGTGGCTAAAGTTATTGACATCCAAAATTGATTCCTACCTGCATTGCTCAACTCCACCACTTCCTGTGGTGTCGAAACATCGCCAAATGTGTACCCACCTCAAGATCCACCTAAAATCCTTTGAGATCAGTAGTCCTGCATTTATAGCTACTGTAAAGAGCCAATGCATCAGCTAGGTGAAATCCACAAAAACTTTTGAGGTTCAACACCCCAAAATCCATTTTTCCTCCGCAAAAAAATATGCAGGAATCCTACGGATTTCAAGGAACCTATTTTCTGCAACAATTGATGCTAGGCCCCACGGTATCGGAGCAGTTAGCTCTGGATCCTTTTGGCTCGGTGATTCGCAGCCTTGTGGCTGGTGGCCTAGGTGTGGCGGGGCCACCGTTTGGGGGAGGGTGGTGGTGGATGCGGCTTGTGTCTGAATTGTTTGAGGTTTTAGATGGTTGCACTGTATATAATTGATATTCTGATATATATATATGGATATATTGCTAGTGAATGGTAAGGTTTCTTGCTGACATTACTTTTTCAGTTGATTTCTTGATTTTGGCATCCATCCCCATTTGCGGCGAAGATGTGAATGAGGAGGCTAGTTCATGTGATCATGGCATTTGATGGCAGGCTCAGTTTTTGGAGAACGATAGATGATGTTTGCCATGTTATGCTGGCACGGCTGAGCTACTTACTTGCCAGCTGCCCTCCTACCCAGCTATTTTTGAATATCGATTGTTCGATGAAGGACTTGTTGTGTCACATGTATCACTTGATGGGCCATGGGCCCGTGATCTTCCCTGAAAAGGTATGGTTGTGGTGCAGACTTCCATGGCTGATGTGTATTCCAGACTCTGGTGCCTGGGATGCCTGAAGCAGCTTCTCTGAATGATGTGTTTGAAGCAAGGCTTCTTCAACAAGTGCTTTAAGCAGTGCCCTTGTATTTTAAAGATGTGACACTTCAAGTCGTTCAAGGTACGGAAGACCTTGCCAATCAAGTCCTCTTCTGATGGAATGATGTACCCTCTGGTAAAATAACATGACAGCCAAAATGATTCGGAAATTCCTTCAATTTCAGGAAGTACCACAATTAATTACCTCTCAAAAAAACACTTACAGTGGATGTGTTTTGTTTCAAAATCTTAGTGTTTCACGGTTTTTTCCCACGGTTTCTTGGATGGTCATGTGGAAAAAAAATCATCTTCAGCTTCACCCTCAGGTGTGTCTATGAGATTGCTGAAGCCGTCGCCTCCAAGGTGGAGGGAGGGAGGGAAGTTCCAGGGCAAACCTTAAAGAAATGGGCAGGTTTTTGGTTTTCGGGTATTTTCCCCGATTTTTTCCAAAAAAAATGAGGATTTTATTATATAATTCAGAAAATTGTTTGGGAAAAAAATCACAAAAAATTGTCCAAATTCAGAAAATTCCGGTTGGGTATTGATGGAAATTTATCAATGCACAAAAATTGAGATCTATGGGGGGAATTGTGATGAGATCTTCCGAGGCCTTCAGTCACAGAAGCAAATTGGTCACCTTCATAATTGGCCTGTGAAGTGTAGGAAGCCATTGTGCGGGACCCGGGTTTGTACAGAAGTATGTTGGATTGCAAGTCTATACTGAGGGCCGGAGTTGGGACACAGCCCCTTAGTGGAACATGGTCTTGTCACGTTGGGCTCAAATTTCCAAACTGGCGAGTGGACCGAACATCACCGCGGCGCGCGCTGTGATGCTTCGGGGCCCATGTTGGTGTTTGGTGCTGGGCCTGCTGCTGCTGCTGCTGCCTGAGGTGAGGTAACTGGTAACTGTGGGCAACAAAACAGGAGAAGAAGTGTTTTGCCACAAGTGCATGGAACGCACTACAGCAAATTAATTTGAGGGCGAACTGTGGGCTCAAACATTGAGATTGCAATTCAAGGCTGCTGTATGTGCCCCACAGCCATGTCTCCTACTATGAATAAATATGAATAAATGACAATAAATGCGTGGATATTCTGACGACCAACCAAGCCTTTCTTGCTGTCAATATGTGTACAATGAGAAGAAGAATTTGGGACCATATACCAGTCTNCCAGTCTGTATCACCAATAACTATGTACTGTAATTCAAAGCTATGGTTATCCTAAAATAGGATCCACCTGTAATACAGTTTGCGTTGCATGAAGTAAAGGTCATGTACAGATTCTGTGACATTGCCAAA
>DF245898.1:0-18988 GCA_000507305.1 Breviolum minutum Mf 1.05b.01 | reverse complement strand
TGACCACTTTTTAGAAGGACAAGAACGATAAATCCTTGGATGACTGGGGGGGTCCCAATTTTGAACGTTCAGATTTCAACTGGTTCAATTTGACTCAATTCCCAGGGTCTTGATACACAGAACATCACTTCACCTGATGAAAAATTGGTGCCTTCGGATGGTCAAACCCCCGCTCCCTACAATCATACGTTCACATACATAAAGGGGGAACCAGGAGGACAATCAACACGAGAACAACCAGGTGGCAAAACCCGACAAGCCAAAAAACACATAGACTTTGAGACTTCATGTGATTGCCCGATCGAAATTATCATTTGCATGGTCGTTGTTATGAACGTACCGGCCAAAGGAGTTCATACCTTAAGGATCCCCAAGGCATGAAAACAGAGGTGTCACTAAGTGAAAATTCATCAAAATATGAAATCCTTAACCATACTGGGTACATCTGGATAGGATCGATGGAGGATATTTGCGTGCCAACCCGTTGGGAGCATGTCTCGTGATTTTCGAAGGTTTATATCAATCATAAATCAAGCCCATGATGTCGGATGAGATTGGGTTTTCTCCCCTATAATGTTCATGGAATATGGCTGGCAAGGCGACTCCGTTGTGGACAGCTTCAGGTAGTACCCCGATGCGATGAAACACATTTTTCACCGGCTACCTCAAGCACTTTTTTTGCTCTGCTCTGAGGGGTTTCCAAGAATGGTTTCGAGTCTAGACCTCATATTTTTCCGGGAATGTGTTCTTTCCTTTCCCACGAGGGATGGGGATTTGAAGCCCTGCGAATGTGAGATTCACAACCCCGGTGTAGGATGTCCTCCATCAACAATATCAAGACAATTTTTACGCCTTTACCAACCCAGCCTTCAATAAAAGGCAGGGTTTCCACTCGCTTGACCGACCGACCGAAGTGTCCTTCCAAGGTGAATTTCATGGGAAGATCTCACCGTTCCACTGAAACACAGAAACAGTTCACGATTTTCAATGGGAAGTTGAGTATTTTGAGCCTCACTGCTGCAAAGAACAAGAAATGGAGCAGAGGAAAGTGCCCTGTTCAAGAAAACAAGGCGGAATCGTCTGGCTGAAAAAGTGGCTCAAATAGCCAAAGTTGGTGCGGCTATCGAAAAATAATGATCCAACAATGATGAACATTGATGAACATTGGATGAAAAAATTGTCTGATTGACAAAAACGACGAATCCTATGTTCATCTGAATCCAACATCATGAACCTTCTCCCTGACACTCAGTTGAAGCCCCCGGTACCTGGTATACAAAAAAGTGCATGGCAATCTCCATCTTTCTAAACAAGAAAAAATACCTGAACTTAAACAAGAAAAGGCGCCTGAAATTTTGTACTGTCCGTGAAATTCATTACTTAGAGGTTCAGCCAACTTTTAAATAGATACACCGCTTGTATCTGTTTATTTATCTCAAGTCACAAAAGGTCAGAAGTCCAGACTTTCTTTTTGAATGTCTGGTTGGCCGCTCTGAAAACGTCTCCAATCAAAACACGCCCCCCCAAACTGCTTCTTCCTCCGCGGCCTTTGGCTCAAACAGGGAGGGGTCGAAGACAGGGAGGGTATCTTCTTGAGCCCATGCTAAGAAGACCATTTGTTTTGATAACCTCTTCAATGAAATTTATCCCATTATCAAGTCACAAGAGGTCAGAAGTCGAGACTTTCTTTTTGAATGTCTGTTTGGCCGCTCTGAAAACGTACATGCCCCCTTTGGAGAGACTTGGAGATGGAGCTACCAAGAGGACTTCGTCTCCAGTTTCTGCCTTTTGGACACCCCTTTCTTACTATGGGCTTGTTCTCTTAAATCTGAAGCGGTATCTTCAAAAGCTGCTAATTCGGCCTGAAGCAACTCCAGAAGACGGGCGTCTAAGTCCCTGTACATGATCTGAACCCGCCGATATTTATCGAGCCGCTGAAATCACCATTGGTGAGTTGATCTGATCTGCCTCAGTATTTGTGCCTCTGGGTCTCCATCTGAGGTCGACCCGCATGCTTGGTATAGATATATATATATAAATATTTACATACACATATACTTCCATTCTCAATTTCAGTCTCGTACAGTAAAGTGAAAGAACTTCCAAGATGATTGTTTTTGGCATGTTTGAAACTTGGAAACTGTTCGTCACATGCGCGAACCACTGGTATGAGAATTGCAGTTGGCACTGGAATACAAACCTACGTTCCACACAAGGTTTTGATTGGTTTTTGATCATCAGGGCACATCCCACCATTGCACACCCATTGAACCACCCTTTTGATTACATAACACTTCATGGGCAGTCTAGACTCTAGACTCTCATACTGCAAGATGTTATTTTCAGCTGTTCCTGCAACTCGCTTGAATCACCGTGTGTAACAATAAGTTTCCTAAAGGTAAGATTGGTAATTGGTGCTTCGCCCCGTGGCCCCAAAAGCATTAAGACATAATGCTGACCTTTTCAAGGTTTGGCTGGAACTGGTAAGCAGCTGGGCGTATGCCATGGCTATAAGAATTCGTTCTGTTTTCATTTGAATTTTTGAATCAGATTGTTAGGAACAAAATCACGATGGGGAAATGTTGGCAACGACACTGGTGGGTTTTCCTTTTGTATGTATTGTAAAGTTTTTTGCAAATGTAAACATACATTCGTATGATTAAAAAATATGATTATGTATGCTTATCAATAAATCAAACATACAAATTCGTTCAAGATGGTACGCTTGTATATGCCTTGGTCATCCGATCTAAAGCTGCTCACCCAAAACAACTGCGTTGACCCTAGGGCAACACACCAGCCCTTGTGCAAGCGGCGATCCACGCGTTACAAATGCCACCATGCTTGACCCAAGAGACTTGTCCACGGTTTTCACCGCGAACATAAAACGCCTCCTTCTTCAGAAGCACCTCAATTTTGGCTGCTCCTCGCACAACTGTGTACGAGTGCAAACCATGATGGCGTCGAGCTGGGTCAGGTCTGGCTTGACCTTAGGAAACGAAAGGAAGGGATAAGTGATCCCATTGAGTACTTTGCAGTTGGTTTCTCGATGTAGTTTTTTTGAGTGAAACAACCTACCACCACCCATGCCCAAACAAGAGTCGGGGATGTCAGAGTCATCATCACTACCATCTGCAGGACCCTGGGCTTCATCTGCTGGCGCTGGAGCTTCAGCTGGAGCAGGCGCTGCGGGGTGGGCTGCAGATGATCGGCGCTTGGTTCGACGGAAGGAGGCTTTCTTCTTCTTGGAACCCTTTTTCTTGGAACCATTCTTCTTCGTCTTCTTGTCTTGCTTGGAATTGACCTGTGTGTGGGAAGGTAAAGTGACACTGTGTATTGTTGCTAATTTTTCATTAGATTCTCCCAAAACAACATAAAATAACTCAAGATAGACAAAAAAAACCGGATTGCATTTCTAAGATCAAGAACCTGCTTTCCAAGAGTTGGGGGATCAGCACGCATGATTCCATCCACTTCGTCATTGTACCGTGTTGGAGTTGTAATGGATGGCATTTTCACACTGTCCGGGGTAGGCTTTGATGATGATGCCATAGGCTTAAACTGGTCACTGGCCATACCCATGGAATGCAAGAAGTCCTTACCAAGTAAGCTAGTGCGCGACAATGAAAGCCAAACACTTGCGTTGCGTAAGCAGTATAGGTAAAAGGGATTGTCCAAGTGTGATGGATAGTTCGATCATAGTGGAAGTTTAGTAACTTTAGAAATGAGCGTCTTACCACCCCTCAGCCCACTACGTTTTTACCAAGTAACAGTCATCTTATCCTGCTGGGAATCATCGATCTTGGGAGCCTTGTTGTGCTTGATGCCGCTCTCTGAAGAGACTGGGTGCGAGCGCTTGGCTGGGGTGATGTAAGCTGCCCGATATGCTTCGAAATCAGGCCTTCCATCATCCCAAGTAGGTGGCCACTCCTTGCCCTCTGCCAAGTAAGCACGGCGCATAGCCTTGTACATGTGGCTATCACCGGTTTTCTCCCATGGCGATTTCGATTCGTTGTCAGTTTAAAACTCGGAATCCGACTCGTCACAACCACCAATGTCGCCAGCAAAGCCCATGACACCACCAGGGCTCATGGCGCCCTCCGTGGAAGAAGCATCCATAAGCCTCTTGTCGATAAATTCTTTCTCCCCATCCGAGGACTTACCATCATCAGCGTCGTCCTCATCCATAGGCCTCTTGTCAGGAAATTCCTTCTCCTCATCCGTGGACTTATCATTGTCGTCACCCTCTTCACCAAACAGATTGGGTGAAGGGCTTCCCAAAGCGACGGTAGTGTCATCGTCATAACAGCTCTCACCATCACTGCCATCACCATCACCATCATGAACGCTGGCATCACCCATGGAGTCAGCAGGAGGATCTTCACCTTCACCTTCACCTCCAGCATCTCGTAGAGCCTGACGTTAGCGAAGATGGCATGATTAATGCAATATTGGGTGTGAAGGATTTTTAACAAACTGTCACTGAGTAAGTATAGACAAAGCGACAAAGAATTATTGATGAGGGATGATGGCGAGTGGCATCTTGCTTGCGTAATCTTGCTCGCGGAATTTTTCTCAGGTAGTCTTGAAACTTCAAAGTGTTAAATTATTTGGATGGTAGCCATTCACCCCCCCAACAATTGCCTCGTTGATTTGCGCTTGATTCAATGCAGGCTGCCGCCGAAGGATCAGAGCCTGAGTGCAGGCACCCAAGACGAGTGGAATTCAGGGGCGTATGGAACACCTGTACTTTGAAGATCTGATGGTATATCATGAAGGACATCTATATATGTATTGTTTGCTGGGGCATCTATAGTATCTATCTTTACCATCAATCTAAATATTCATCCTTTCCAATGGGATCCATTGCAACTGCAAAGGTATATTCAATACATATTATATATACAGTAAATATTTACAAAGTTATTTATTGAATGTACAGTTCCAAATCCTCAGATGCAGTCACATTAGTGGACAGTGTATTGTGGTCAGCAGGTTCAATCCGTTGGGATACTTGATGTTTGTAGTAAGAGGCGTGTACTTTCAAAAACTATCTTTGTTGGAAGCCCCTGTATAGGAGCGTACGTGGTAGCAAATCTGTCCAAGTGACTTCAGAACGTGGACTTGGGGCCAGCATTCCCTTCAACTCGGATACTCGGGGATTGAAGCTTTTGTCACCTTAGTGAAGGGGCAGGTCTTGCCTGCGTGGTACCCCTCTGAAAAGCAAATGTAGATTAGAGTCCATCTATAGAATACAAGATCTTACACTATAGCTAAAGTATTTTGTATGTTGTTTGCTTACAGTACATGTTGCGAAGACTAATTTGGCCAAATGGCTATTCCTATAAAGGTATCGCAAGCTTCCCATGAGTCGCTTGAGTCTTTGCGCTTCTTCGGAAGCCTGTACCACCTTCTCAACGTCACGCTTGGAAAGCAACGTTCCACCGAGCAGTTGATCCACCATCAAGAAAACGTCCGTCAAAAGCAGTCCTTAATTAGTGACGGGGTTCAAGAATTGCTTTCAGCCCAGGGTTTGTCACAAAAAGGATGTTACCCCAAAATGGATTGGTATTTTAAGTATCCATTCAAACCTCCATTCAACATAGAACTTGCTGGACAAGAAAACACCAGCCATTCAAAAAACCTAATGAAGCATTGTGCAGAAACCTCCTGGGACCTCACGAGGGAAGTGGGCCACCGCTGGCTTCAGCCAGACGTAATTTGCAGCTATTTCCTTCCAGGGTGGAAAACTACAAACAGGAAATGAGTTGCTTAAACCTGTCCCGAAAAAGGAACATAGAATAATCACTAAATGCATGGCTTGACTCTGCCAAAGTTCTATATATAACACATATATATAACCCTCATCTTCCAGTTCCCGGTATATTTGGAATCAAGCTCCCAGTCGCATATTTATCAGGTGACTAGACCTCTTGTTCCAAATATATGGGGAACTGGAAGATGAGGGTAAGTTATCATGCTGTGCAATTCCAATGGGGTAAATTCAATATTGTAAACTCATGTTTTATTACTGCATGTTTTTGAGGTTTTGTTTCGGACATTTGAAACATATTTGAACACATAGTTTGTTTACAGTAGTTTTTGTATTCTACATTGGCGCCCGATAAAACCTGAGTCAAGAGGTTTGGACGGCTCAAATGATTTTCCCCTTTACTCCCTCAGAGACCTTCGCTATAACATTATACTCCAAATCCAAAACAAAAAACTTATCGGCATCATGTCCCGGAAAGATGGTCGGCTGATATCGGACGATACTTGAACCAAGTCTGCACCACCAAAGTTGCCACACCGGATGATGTTCAGCGCCCTGTTAGGTATGGCCTTGATGATGTCCTTCGCCACAGCTACCTGTTTGAGTGGATATGGAGAGGCCACTGCAGACTCATGGGTTCATGAAAGTTTACGTACTGGTTCATGAAAAGTCGATATGTGACCATGTGTGAAATAGAATTTCAGCAATGCTTTGCTTGGAAGACTTGCATGTGATGTCCCAACTGACCATCAATATTTCAGTCTGTCAGTATTGATGAATTTTTGCAGACTAGTAGCCACAAAAGCTTCATCCCACTTGATCTTTCCAGGTCCTTGGATGGCAATGTTTGGTGATGTTGTTTGTAAGAAGGGACGTTTGTCAATTACGAAAACAAATGTGACCTGTCTTCGTTTTTGATGGCATTCCAATGAGATAAGCCAATCTCTGGAATAATTGCTTCATAGAACGGCTTCTTACATCACTGTGAATTTTTGTGGCATTTACTTGTCTACAGTATGCAGATTCCTACAGCATTTCTCATGTTAACAGATCCCACATAAGGAGGTTTGGTTGAACTAAAAACGGTGCTAAATACTTATCATGGAACGAACTGATTTCCATGCACTGGTGGTTTGGCCAGTCGCATCACGGAATTCTTGGACGTCACCATCATGAGGAACTACCGCCATGATACCACCAAGCAAAACGAGTGGCTTTGCAAATTGCAACTTTGAACCAGCGCTACTAAAATCTTTAAGTAGTGAGTGAATGATTGAATGCTTCAAATGAACCTTCAACCAAACGTCGGTTACTCTTCCTTTGAATGATTGAATGACTCATTCAAAAACAAATGTGGCTCATTTGAATTGATATGGCCCATGTAGCCCTTGTCCAAACCATGTACCTCGCAACCCTCCGGTCGCAGCCAAACATTGCCAGGATTGCTGGCGATATAGTCAATGAGAGGCCTCAATCGCGGCTTGCTTGGGAATTTCGTTGGGTAAGTGAAAGACGCAAGATATTGCAAATAGATGGCAAATACCACCAGAACTCCTTTTTGAAAAACAGTGGTTCATACTGAGTTGTAATTTCAACTGTCTGGATGACTTCGGCTGCAGCATTCTTGGAATCCCTGCTACCCGTCGTGGTGGCAAAGATCCCCACTGCAGACAGACCCGGCCTCAAGAATGCTGTTAACATTGGGCAGGGAAACAATATTCTTAAGGTAGTTCATCCCAATGGCAAAAAAAGGAAACATATATCTACATGTCTGAAACAATAGCCTTTCAATCTGTACATATAGGTCTGTTTCCATTTGGAGTTGTAGATTCAATTGTTTTGGATGATTTCAGCTGAAGCACGCTTGGAATCCCTGCTATCCACTGTAAAGAAAAGGCCCCAAGTAAAGCTATCAAGACGCCATCACTCCCATGGCATCAGAGGTCACCATTCAGCAGTGAACGTCTTTCCTTGTTTTCATGTTTCAATGTCTCAAAAAACTTCAAAAAGGTATATTTTGTTACATGATTCTGAGTTGTTTTTCCTTTTTGTGTTTTTTTTACTGGTTAGATTCGGTTGGTTAATGTTGAAACTCCCCTAAAGGCAAACACTGGCGGGCATGCCAAGTTGAAATTCCCACGTGAGCGTGAATCAGAAAAGAGAAAACCTATATATAGGTTGCATGGGAAAAGAATTCAATCCCACGGACACGTGTAAAATGTCACGGTAAAACAAAACTGTTTTATACTGTTTTATCTTTTTTATTCTGTTACATCACGCATTGATTCTCTCACGCACGCTGGCTCGATGACTCGGGCCCAAAATGGGCTCTACGCTAAACCCTCGGCGAGCGAACGTGAAAAACCGCCAGTCTTCGTTTTCCCACCTCGAGGGATCCCCTTTTTGTGGAAAACCAAATGGATTGAATGGTTTTTTTTGAAAAACGTACCTTTCATTTTTTGGGGTTGTCCTTCTAGTCTTGCTTTTCGAGAAAGTACCAAAAAGAATCCAACTTCCAATCACATCCCCAAAGAGTTGTGTGTTTCAGCAAAAACCAATATATCTCTTGGAGGTCGTCCCATTTTAAATATCCCAGTAAAGATTCCTACATCCAACTTCCAAACTCTTCCAAACTACATGGTTTGAACGCCCTGGTGATTTTTTTGGGAGTTTGTATCACTTTAAGTTGTTCGTGGAAAACTCCTACTGCATATGTTTATCCCGGCAAAGATTCCAACATCCAATTTCCAACCACAGAACTCTGTGTTTTGAAGGAATCTGGTGCGTTTTTTTGGAGGTTGCCCCATGCATGTTAAATTGTTCGTGGAAAAAAAATTGGTGTACCACGGTAAAGATTCGAACATCCAACTTCCAACCATGCTTCCAAATTTTTTGTTTTGGAAGATCTGGTGCATTTTTTGAGGTTGCCTCACTTTTTCGGAATTTGTTTGTGGGAAACATAGTCATGTATATATATCCCTCCAACTTGCAACCATATTTGAACAAGGGTGAGTGTCTTGGTAATTCCAGTGCATATCTTTGAGGGGTTGTCCAGCTCTTCAATTTTTGCGTTTCTATTCATCAAAACTTCATAGTCAATCAAATGAGACTTCACCAAAATGGAAAAGAATGTATTTTCTCCATCCACTGTGGATGGGCGTATCTAGATACGTGTGCACCAATGCATTTTTTGTTTCTTGTCATTTATAAAAAAAATACGCTGCGATGTGTAAGAAGTTGCACAAAAGTCACAGGTCACAAGTCGCAAGCGGCTCGCTTGATCAATCTGGCTATAAGTCATGGACCATGTCCATATGCTTACAACTTTCATGCATGATGCACAAGGCAACTGCAGACGGGAGCTGACTTAACATAGAACAGCTTAACGATGTTAGCAAGCAAACAGCTATCCAAAGGACAGCTGTAAATTGTCACGGCAAGCAATCGTGTGTCGCAACGTGGAATCCCAAGTCTCCCACCAACAGTCGACCTAGATTCAGAAGAGTGGGGCCCAGTGGATGCGGCCGAGACAATTGCGCAAACACCTGCACCGAGTCAAGCATGGCCGGCACCCACTCATCGTGCAGCCACACAAGCGAGAAGGAGCCAAACACCCATCACTGGAACTCCAACTGTTCCACAACCCGCTCCTCCTGCAAGCCGAACTGCACCCATCATTCCCATCAGTGGAACTGCTGGAACCCCATTGCCTTCAACAGCAACTCCAGAGAATCAGGAGACGCAGTTGGCAATCGCACGCACGACTCTGGAACAGTGGGTCAAAAACGACTGAGTTGGGGCAAGAAGCACATGGGGAACAAGTTCACCGACATCTTCGAACAAGACCAGGGCTACCTGGAATGGCTGAGGGCTCGCGCCAAGTCGCACACGCCCGCAATGACGGATTTCATAGCCTACTGCGAGACTCGCATCAACATGGAACAGCGAGCCCTTCAGCACAGCCGTTCCTAAATGATGCATCACTGTGTTTGACCAATTGGGAAGTGAATAGCCAAACCCACAATCATAGAAGCTTCAAAAGGGGAATTGATTTGCTAGAAGTTTCTGCCAGTCCACATAGTCGTTCGTGTGAAACTGTTCGTCAAAGGGGTGGTAAAGCTGAACGATTCACCTTTGAACATGGAGATCTAAGTACCAAAGAAGGTGAAACCGAGCTTTTGAAGATGATTCGTAGACTGCAACCACGCCAAATGTGCGGTCCATGGTGCAGCTGGAGCCGTTTCAATGCTAATCGCAGCGTCACTGGATATGAAAAGATCCAAAGGTCTCGTGAATTGTCAAGAGTTCATCTGAAATTGTGTATTCTCATAATGAAGATACAAATTAATGCCAATAGACATTTCCACATGGAGAATCCGATTCATTCCGACCTTTGGAATCAACCCGAAGTCAAAGACATCTTAGATACCGACACCATCCCCAGCTACACAAAGGACATCTGTTCCAACATGAGGCATCATTCTTATAAGAACGATGTCGTGAGTATAGAACGCTTTCGTGTGTATGTTACCCTGTCGTGTATATAACACATGTGCACGCTATCACCATGATTGCATGCATAAACACAGCTAAATTGATAACTTTCTGTGCCACTTCAAATTTTTGCACCAAAAAGCGACACATACGGAACAATTGTTGTAAATAATGTGTTATAGCAGACCCGAAGCCGCTGCCAACACATGACATTATTTGTGCAGAGAAGGTTGCGCATGGAAGGTTGGTGATGTTCAAACGAGAGCGATGTTCAGCGCAGGGCAGTATGACTCATGCATGCAAAAGCGTATAAAGATCCAACTCCTACACATGGACTTAAGAATGCGTATGAAAAATAATTGTCCTTGCAGATGACAAAATGACTAGCAGTTGCAGCCCCATGTGGGAAAGCTGCCAAAGATTGTACCTATAAATACTGTGTACAATTCCAATTGAACGTCTATATACTGTCGGAGCCATGGCCCGGGAAGATTATATTTAAGACATTTTGGGATTGCTGAAAGGAAGATAGCAACAATCCATGCAGTATATATGATTGCAATTTAAGGAAACAAAGATTGCAAAGGTACTTGAACTATCAGCCCCGAAGCCGCTGCCAACTCATGACATTATTCGTGCAAAGAAGGTTGCGCATGGAAGGTTGGTGATGTTCAAACGAGAGCGATGTTCAGCACAGGGCAGGGTCGGATGAAAGTCAGCTGTCATTAAGGAAGAAAGAATCTTCGCACAATTCCTTGGCATGCATGACATCATGCAGAATTTTTCGCAATTTCAAGCAATGTTTCCATTACAATTGCAATCTGAAAAAGATTGCATGCACCAGTAATACATCAACCAAAGGTTGACGATTGCACATCACGAAGTTGAAAGATGGGAAATCATGCAGTGGGGCCATGGAACTTCCAAGAACCATGTACATGTACTATGAGTCCCGAGGCCGCTGCCAGCACATGACATTATTCGTGCAAAGAAGATTGCGCATGGAAGATGGGTTATGTTCAAAAGAGAGCGATGTTCAGCGCAGGGCAGGATCGGAAGAAAGTCAGCTGTCGTTGGAAGAAAGAGTTTTTGCACATGTCTTTGAAGATATCGCCGTGCACGCTTGACCGCTGTCATGCAAACATGGCTGTCCTTAAATGCTGGGCTGCAATTTGAAAATTACTGCCGGTTGCAGATCGCTGTAAATCTTCTACAGAATATATAGATGTTGCAGTCCATGCCGGGAAGCTGCTATCTACACAGATGAAGAAAACAATCCTGCAGTGATTGGACATGGGAAAATGAACCAAAAGTATATATATATATATACCAGCAGTCCCGAGGCCGCTGCCAACACATAACATTATTCGTGCAGAGATGATTGCGCATGGAAGATGGGTTATGTTCAAACGAGAGCGATGTTCAGCACAGGGCAGAATCGGAAGAAAGTCAGCTGTCGTTGGATCTTCGCACATGTTCTTTGAACAGCTATACATTGCAATGCATGCATGACATGCATGCAAAAAAGATCCAATCCTTTTGTCCATGGGAAGAATATAATCTGAAAAGAGAAATTAATTACATATGTGATTGCAGATGATGATATACGTACAACGTTGCCGCCCATGTCGGAATGCTACCAAGCCAAACGACACCGGTTGTATACCTTGAAGGGTATTATCATTCGAACGGAAAACGTTGTGATACCATTAAGGCAAGAACATGGCCATCAAATTTTTGGAATTGCCCATGGAAGCTAAAGGAACAATCCTGCATATCAAGCACAATGTGCACCATCAGTCCCGACAACATTGCCAACACATGACATTATTCGTGTATAGAAAATTGCGCATGGAAGGCTGGTGATGTTCAAACGAGAGCGATGTTCAGGATCGGAAGAAAGTCAGCTGTCGTTGGAAGAAAGAATTTTCGCACAGTTCTTTGTAATGCAGAACATCCATGGAAAGGTAGTCTTGATGTAGATGGGTTGACAATCACATGCATGGAAGGTAAGGGAAACGTTTGAAACCATCGATCATTGTTCGGAAAGAATCAGCTGTAGGCCAGCTACTATCCACATTGGCCTTATATTGCACCACACAAAGGAAGCATGCTGCAAGCATGCAAAGTCCACGCCGCGCGGTGTCACATGCAAGGTACGCCATGTTGAGCTGTAGCTGCGGGGTGTCATGCAAACACCGCATGTATTCACGCGTGCGCCCCTTTCAGTGCAAAGTACACAACTTTCCCGAAATTAAGAAAGTATCTATAAGTGAAAAAGAAAGTAAGCATGAAAAAAACCAAGTAAGTAGATATGTATGTATTTATGTATGTCTGTCTGTATGTCTGTCTGTCTGTCTGTCTGTATGTATGTATGTATGTATGTATGTATGTATTTAGGTTTGGAGGTTTTCTTTATTCCATTTGTTTCTTTGGTTGGTTTCCAGAATCTTTATGTAGCAAAAACAACATGGTGTTGACCCCGGCACATGTGGTTGAATTTGATGGCATGAAATTTGCCTGTTCCTTTGGCGAAAACACCTTTTGCTCATGGCCCTGAAACCAAAAAACAACACACCCCGTGGTGTGTTGGGAATCCCTATAAGCATAACTTGGCCGCATTATATACGGAATGTTCCAACATCATTTTTTCGCATATACATCATGATTTATAAACCAAGGAGGAAAACTGGAAATGTGTTTGGGGGCATGTTGTTAAAACAGATGCATTCCTAACTTTCCTTTCCCAAACTCCAACTTCCGTCACCCATGTGCCAATGGGCCCTGTGATTTCCTTTGAGAGTGCCGCTCTCAGTCAAACCTTTTGCCGGGTGTTGCATTATAAGATCAACTGTCGCAGGCAGCATCATGCCACCGAAGGCTAAGAAATAGCAGGTATCGCTGATGCAGTCTTAGCATCATATTAGATTGGTGGCATCTTACTCCAATCCTTTTCAAGTAACCAAGGAAACTCTCATCAGAGTTACATTGCATCACCTTTCTTGGATTCAAACGAGTTCTTTTGATATCACTTCTTAGGTGATCTAGGTAGTGGTGTTTGGGCCTCATTTTGTACAGTCGCATGTTTTTGGCCTCACATTCATATGCGAGGTGTTGCCATGCGACCAAATGCACCTCAAAGAAGTGTGCGATCTCCTTAGATGGGAATTGCTTGGGCGTTTCAAGGTCTTTAATTCACGGTTTTTTTTATAGATATATTATAGACACAAAAAAACCATTCAGACTTAGAACAGGGGGCCTTTTGAAGATGGAACAATTCCCAAAAACATTGCCCATGCAAGGCATTCCCAAAGAGTTGTGAGGGATATTTGTATTTCAGGGGCTACCAAAAATGCTCCTACTATATATTATACTTATATATGTACCAGCGTCGTCCGCCTCACTCTGATGGAGTAAAATGTCACCATGGTCCATGATGTAAAATGCTGCGAAAAGGGAGTAGTGGCAAATAGCTATCAACTGCAGCATAGGCTCCTTCAAATGTTTAAGGAGGTTCCGCTTGTTGACTCAAAAAATATCTGAGAAAAGCTCGAACAAAAATCATTTGGTACACAATGATTAAAAAATCCCCACATGTCCAGAACCCGTATCCTCCGGATGTTTCTCACTTAACTCGACTGCCAGTTTCGCGTAGTACCACAGGCAACTTTTGAGGAAACTTGCTTTGAAAACTGACCCGAGTTCAGGGAATTGGTTCGCCTTTTCCAATCCAGTGTTGGCCGGAGTAAAGTTCCTGCCCCCAATTCGAATCCTGCCAAGGTTATATGTATATTTTTTTGGGGGGTGGAAATATCTATGGCTTTGAGGGCCCATAAAGACACCCAAAAAAACTACATATGAAAAGATCTATAATCTAAAAACATTTTAAAACAAACTTTACAGGGTATCAACCAAATAAACCACTGAAAGAACCCTGTGAAAGAGACGGAGCTTGATACATTTTTTACACCAAATCAAAAGGTACTTAAAAACATCAGCAAGGATCTTTTGGTTTCGAGATGCAGTTCTTAAATCCCGGGAGAATTGATTAAGCTTGTTGACCAACGTCCCCTCACCAAAGAACTGATTTCGCATCCAAAATCCCATGGATGAAGCATACAAATCCCTCACCGTTCCAAGGAACACAACATGCATCGGGTCATGAAAAGCCGTTTTAAGATGCCACCCATCCACTTGAAGCCAAGGAGACAGCTGATGTGGAGATCGCAAATAATCTTCAAAGTCTCGGAGGCCATTGTGAGTGGCGGTAATTTGTGGATGGAGGGGCGTTTTTAAGAACTTTCTTTCGTGGATACTGTTTTATCTCGAAGATATAATACACATAATCACAACAAAACATATTTGTATGCCAAACATCGGTCACCATAAAAAATCAACAAAGTAACTGATTGGAGCCAATCTGTGAGCAGCACTGCTGTGCATGTTTTTGTAACAAAGAGCTGGTTGCCATCCCTTGTGTGGTTTTTGGGCAAGGCAATTCATACAGATCAGCGAATGTTGATACGTCCTTTGAAATAGATTCGACTCCTTTCGTGCTTTCTCGTCAAACCTAAAGCCAAAGTATGTAGCCTTCCAACCTGAAGCTATAGATTTGTTTGCTTCTTGAAGTCTAGGCCCACTTAAAGGCTCATCAAAAGCACCGTTTGTGGGGAAAACTCCAGTAGCAGCAACCCGTAATGACCAAGATAGAACCTTGGCTACAGTTGTATGCACATGTTGCTTTACTGCATCCGTAGCCATGCTTTGATGTGGTAACACACACAATGGGAACTTGCAGTCAAACACATGGCCCTCAGCAAAAATTGAAGCCATGCTCCAGCAAAGGTATTCCGAGTTAGCATAAAATTCTGCCCCGTCCACATGGAGGCATAGTGGGATCATTCCTTGACTAGCTATAAAACAAGAAGCAAGAAACACTTCAAATCAGATTTTTTTGGATTCAAGTTGGATGGAAAACAACAAGGCCCAAAATTTCCTAAGTTTTGCCATGGGTCTTCCTAATGAAGTCACATCTTTTAGAGCAGGGTGGTTTTTCCACTCGTCCAAAGACTAACAATGATTCCAAAAGCCAGCAATGCTAGCAGATGACCGATGGCCACTCATTGATCGCCCCCACTGCACCGACCCGGCCCTAGACACCGCATCAAGGATCTCATGTGGCAGAAGGAATGGAACTTGTGTTGGTACTGGATCGTCATGGTTTGCAACCTTAGATGGGCAAAGGCTGATGCAATGGCCATGTTTATATGTAAAATATCAATATATATATATATATATATATATTTGTATATATATATGGGTGTTTCCAAAAATAGGGGTACCCAAAATGGATGGTTTATAATGGAAAACCCTATTAAAATGGATGATTTGGGGGTACCACTATTTTCGGAAACATCCATATAGATATTTATGATAATGAGATAGTTTGGGAAACGCCGCAACAACACCAGCACAAACTCCTGAATATCAAAGTTTGGGCAAAATCACACAAATGAAATCCAAAACAAATGCAGTTGTGATAAATGATAAAAGCAAAACTGGGAAGCATTCAACTGCATGGTCACTTGGTAAACAGTGAGTTTCATCCCATAGAGTGAATGTAGCCACCTATGCAAATCTCTTTCCTGGTTGCCTTCATGTTTGCCAGAAGCACCAAGTGAACTAAAGGCTTCCAATGCTGCTGATGGAAGACCATCTGCACGATTAGCACGTGCTAGATCACAGACCTCGGCCACATTCGCCCTGCCACATCCAAGCATACCTTAGAGCAGCATATGAGACAGGGAAAGGGGACTTGCAAAGAGGTCGGTGTTCCTAAAAAGAAAACATGAACAATTTTGGAGGAACAATTTTGGATCTCCATGAAAGCAACTTCCCAAGAATAAGACTCAAATAAGCCCGATGACCCTCCAAGAAACTTTGAGGTGGACAATAAACATGAGCTGAGGTACGGATATAGGTTTCAGCTGTTTCACATTTCGGCAGTGAATCATAACGCATTTGCCTGACGGCACACATGTTGCATGCAGGTGATTTGTGTATCACGTGGGTACGTTGAGATATACTTACATTGGCTGAAAAAACTTAGGTGTAAGTGTTTGATTTTGTAGAAGCTCAAGATTGGTAAAAACAATCCGTTCCTAATCAAACCCAAAGCTTGCCTGGCACGATGGTTGCCATTTGATTTATGGCCGTAGGATTTCCCACCTGCGTGGCTGAACACAGATTTCTTAGTCTATGGGTGAATTAGCTTTTCAACGATTGCCCCATTTACTAAGTGCTTAGGACGTGTGAACAAATAGCTCTATACAGGTTCACTCCCATAAGTAAGGCACACTTCCTAACCACTATAGCAAAAAGTGGCAATCTTCAGAGTTCCAAGGTAGCAAACACCTTTTTTCTTCACATGTTCAGACGTACGTTCTAAGGGCAATGCTTCTCTAGCAACGCTGTCGCAATCACGGTTTGGATCGAGCTGGGGAACTTCAGATTTTACAAGAAACCTTTGAGATGGCTTCCCTTTATAAGGTATTTTCTTTGGCTTCGAACCTTTTATCTACTTGGGCCCCCCAGCTACAGTTCATGATTGTAAACCCTAAGGGTTGCCAGCCATCACTGCCAATAGCCTATCCCCAGATTTTTGGGAAAAGAATGCAGACCCTGCCAAGCAGCTTGAAGGGATCTCAAAATGTTCTAAAGAAGATTTTTTGTTTCCAAAAAGCATCAAAAAACTTCAGTTTTTTGTTGACCATTTGTTTACAACCACCCTTCAGCTTCTACCCTGAACAGGCTGCAGTAGTTTGCCCCTCAGAAATCTCCTGGCTTAGCCACTTCTTCTTCATCCTTTCCGTCCTTAGCCTTCTTTGTTCCCTTCTTTTTGGGTTTCATTCCACTTTGAAGGGCGGCCTGGCGATGAAAAAATAGTATGGAATGAATCTCAATGTTAGAAAGGGTTGAAGCTAAATGTACTTATCAAAGAGGAACAGAATGAAAGTCTTAAACTCCCCAACCTCCCGCCACTTCCCCTTTTTTGAAATGTAAAGACTCCTGCCTCAGCTTTATCAAACCATGCTAGCTTGTCCTCCATAATGGCGAAGTGCTTTGTATATGCGCTCTCATCCTCCACCTTTCTCTTGCGGAGGTCTTGAAGCATCTTGAACACTGCCTCCATCTTGTTGGAGAAAGCCATGAGCTGATTAGACAGGTCACCGCTGTACTCAAGGGCGGAAAGGGCGATGGCGTATTTTCGACCGTCACCACCCCGCTTCAAACACTCCTCCATTTTGGCCGAAATCAACCTTAGGTTAGGGGCGAAGAATGGTGAGTTGAACGGATGCAAAACAAAGGTTGGGGTCAGTTTTCGATATGATGCAAACCAACTTGATTTTGAAATTAATACCTTAAAATGAAATCCATTCAGAAGCCAAAGTAGCATGACAGGTATTCTTGAAGTGTTTGAATTGATGCTTTCTGGATAACTCTTTGGCCAAGGGGCTCATCCAAAGTCTTTGGTTCTGCCTTCTCGGTTTTTTCTTTGGGATTCTTGGGATTCTTACTCTTTCCAACTTGGGATTCACAAAGAGCTTTCAGCAACTCCTTTTGCCCCTCTTCATTGGCAACCCGAGCAGCTGGTTGCAACCCACCCTGAAGAACACCGTCAGCGCAGGTGAGGGCTTCAGCAAGCTCCTGGTTTCCAGCATCACGAATGGTGGCGCAGGTGGACTCCGTCGTCAAGTCATCGTTGCGCATCAGGTCTCCAGTGCCAACATAGTAGTAGATCTCCTGCAGTCGAGGGTTGGGAAGATAGGAATCAGTTCTTTTAGTTGGATAATCTTGGAACATGGAAATAATGTTGAATTGCTGCAGTGTGTTGGCATGAAATGGCATCAAAGTATACTAAAGTAATGGGGATTCGTTGATGTATTTTTTTTGAGGGTTCCAGTCCTCTTCGTCCTTGTCGAAGCCTGGGTCGAAATACCACAGACCCTTTGACCGCAAACTTTTCATTAGGCTCTCCGCCTTTTCCTTTTGGGTATTTGAGCAGGATCTCCCTTCCTTTGATCCCCACCCGCTGTTTGCGGTTCAAAGTCGCCTTCTCAGCCTTCCTTTGGATCTGGATTTCCACCCTCGGATCAGGTGGCTGCAAAGATGGAACATGTTGAAAGGGCTGAAGTGGAGGAGAACCTTTGGGCTGCATGGGAAGCAGGGAGAATGGAAAGATTCAAGAACTTCCAAATTCTATCCTACACACCCTTTACCATAGCAAACCAATTTCCCAAACATAATCTCAGCTAAGATTCTTGTTCCAGTCGCCACTACATTCCAGCCATGATCTGAACAGGTCGGTTTTGTTCTTAGGCCGATGCTAATGACTGTGGAATTTTTTTTCGGTCAAGGCATTGCCTTGCGAATTTGTCCCACTCGTTCTTGTGGGAGCTACCTTAGTTGGTTTGAGTTGGATGACCCCTGGATGTGCTATCAAATGGTTGTAGAGTTTCCCAAAGTCTATTTGACTTCTTACCTGGTAAACAATTTTTCGACACAAAGTTGATCATAGCTAGAATCTCAAATGATTTGTTTGGTAAAGTGTAAACCCCAATTCTGGAAAAACAGTCTTTGGTTGTTGAAGTCTAGTTGCTGTTGGCTGTGGCAAAGCTTTTCGCTGCATCCTTTTGCTTTTCCACAACCTCAGCAAGCTTT